>JABMCL010000269.1:205000-208356 GCA_018857735.1 Alviniconcha marisindica | reverse complement strand
AAAACCTTCCCAAAAAACTGAACACCTGTGTGACGCGCTTGAGGGTCAAGGTCGATGGGTCTGTGTACCTCACTTGAATGTCGGTGTCCAGACGGGTTGGGTTTTAAAGCCAGTCGTCGCACATTTTCGGTGCCCGCTATACATACGGTGAGCAGCACTGAAGGATTCGGTGACTGAGTGTTTATGCAGCTATGTGGCTGGCTCTCTGTCTGTCTGTCTGGCTGTTTTCTGTCTGTCTGTCTTTCCGTCTCTCTCCCTCTCTTTCTCTCTGTCTGGCTCTCTGCTCTTTCTCTGTACCTCTCTCTGTCTCTCTGTCTCTGTCTTAGTCTCTGTCTGTCTCTGTCTGTCTCTGTCTCTGTTTGTCTGTCTCTCTGCCTGTCTCTGTCTCTGTCTGCCCTGTCTGTCTGTCTGTCTGTCGTGTCTCTCTCTCTCTCTCTCTCCCCCTCTCTCTCTCTTTTCTCTCCCCTCTCTCTCTCTCTCTCTCTCTCTCTCTCTCTCTCTCCTCTCTCTCTCCAATGTTTTTAACATGTATTTTGGCATCTGTTGTGTTCTGACTAAAATGTGTTAGGGCGCTGACATAACCGCCATGGTTGACTGGGCGTTAAATGACATCTGTGTTGTGTGTGTGTGTGTGTGTGTGTGTGTGTGTGTGTGTGTGTGTGTGTGTGTTGTGTTTTGTATGTGTCTCTGTCTGTCTTTTCTGTCTGTCTGTCTCTCTCTCCTTCTTTCTCTTCTCTCTCTCTTCTCTCTGCCTCTGTCCTCTGTCTCTGTCTGTCTGTCTGTCTGTCTATCTGTCTTCTTCTGTCTGTCCCTGTCTCTCTCTGTCTGTTGTTTTGTGTGTGTGTGTGAGTGTGGGTTTTGTGTGTGGGTGTGTGTGTGTGTGTGTGTTTTTGGGGTGTGTGTGTGTGTGTGTGTCTGTGTCTGTCAGTGTGTCTGTCTCTCTCTCTCTCCTCTGTCTCTCTGTCCCTCTCTGTTGTCTGTCTGTCTCTGTCCCTGTCTCTGCCCTGTCTCTGTTCTCTGTCTTTTGTCTCCTGTCTGTCTTCTGTCTGTTTTGTCTTTCCTTCTGTCTGTCTGTCTGTCTGTCTGTCTCTTTTCCTGTCTGTCTGTCTGTCTGTCTGTCTGTCTGTCTGTTTCTGTCTGTCTGTCCTCTCCTCCTCTCTCTCTCTCTTCTCTCTCTCTCTCTCTCTCTCCCCTTTTTTTCTCCTCTCTTCTCTCTCTCTCTGCTGTCAGACTACTAAGCCTACTACTGTTTACGTGGGCTACTGAAGTGATTTTTTTAAAAATTGCGATTAAGGCACAGAGAAAAAAACGGCAACGAGAAAAACGGAAAACAGCAGTCGACCAAGCTCTTCTTGTATAATCCAGGGAGCCTTGAAGTTTGACAATGTATTATTACTACTATATATATGTAAAACAGAAGAGATGAGAGCCATTTTAATGTTTCATTAATTATGAGGGTCAAAGTCACAATACAGTGTCCACAGACCACAATTTTTGAACAGAAAGGAGAGCCGAACCGGGGTCCTTCCGCTTACCAGCCTAACTCCTTACCGCTAGGCCAAACCGGCTCACGTTTGGTCTTGACAGATGCGGCGGGCCCCGCGCGCAAGTTTTAACACTTCAGATGAAACTCAGGGCCATAAAACTCCCACCCAATCAAAAAAGAGAAAGGACGACAGAAAGAAAAGGTTAAAGGGTCATGGCCGTGGAGCACACACAGTACACTCGGTTACAGCCCTGGAGCTATATATAGGTCCATGGTTACAGCATTATTATGGTTACAGCATTATTATGGTTACAGCAGTATTATGGTTATGGTTAGGGGGGGGGGGGGGGGGGGGCGGGGGTCATGAAGCTGTGCTAATCCAACAAGCAATTCAGACTAATCACTTCCGGTGCGTGCCGTTGACATTCTGGCCGTTGGGTGTGTACTCCGCAACTTGCTCTTTCAACAGCTGTGCGGGACAAAGTCACAGAGTCCGGACAACCAGCTGTGGAAACCTGAAGCAAACCAAGGTCCACCTCACCGTAAGAGCCCAGCTCTACCTCCGTCTTCAGACCGTTCCTAGGCTCTGCTACATCACGTAAGTTCAAGTTGAAGGTTGCTTTACGTCCACAGAGACCATAAGGACCAAGAGGGAAATCATAGACCTATATTATTATCATATGATTATATCATCATCAGAATGGCTCCTGCATTAAGACGGGCAGCGATGAGAGCCATTTTAATGTTTCAGTAATTGTGAGGAACAAAGTCACAAGACAGTGTCCACAAACCACAACCTTTCTGACGAGAAAGGAGGGCTGAAGCGGTATCGAACCGAGGTCCTTCTGCTTACCAGCCTAACGCCTTACCGCGAGGCCACACCGGCTCACGGGTTGGCGTATATTGACGGACACCGGACGCCTTATCGCTAGGCCAAAAAAATAATAACAACAACCGGTTCACAGCATCAGATAACATCCAGTCTATTCTTACTAAGGTACCCGTCGCGGTTAACCTACCCGTCAAATGGCCGCCACCTACGCCCCGTCACCTCGCTCCTGTGGACGTAAAGCAACATGGTCAAGGCCAAGCATTATTGTCAGGCGATGGGCATGGCCGCGCCTTCATTGACTGATGATGAAAGTGATTTTGATAATATAGATGATGACGTTAACGACGATGCTAGTGATGACGATGTTCGTATTACTGATGGTGATGACACCGGTGATGGTAATGATGGCGCCTTGCTGTCGGAAGCCAACCAGTGACACCGACGACAATGCTGCTGCTGCTGCTGCTGCTGCTGATGATGATGATGATTATGACGATGATGATGATGATGGTTTGTTGTATCACTACAACGCCACAGCATTCTTACTGGGCTGACAAAGTCAAGAGAAAAAGGGGAAATACGTTAAGTATGATTCGCGAACGGGTGTTTAGAAAGAGACCGACAGACCGAGAAGAGAGAGAGAGAGAGAGAGAGAGAGAGAGAGAGAGAGAGACAGAGACAGAGACAGACAGACAGACAGACAGACAGACAGACAGACAGACAGACAGACAGACAGACAGACAGAGACAAAGACAGAGACAGACAGACACAGACAGAAAGATAGACAGACAAACAGATCGATGATAAAGGGCAAAAGAACTTCTTCTTTTTTCTGTTTAGTAATTTTCTGTTCCGTTTCAGGTCAGACTTGGAAAAGGAAGACAGAAACTCCGTCAACCACACTAAAATTTCTGATTGACTGAAAGGACGCAACAGCAAGTGCTGAGAGAATTAGTAAAATACGCCAGCACCAGTAACAAAATGTCGACGGATGAAGAACTCACTGTGACGTACGGAGCCTTCGAAAAGCGCTTCTCC
>JABMCL010000269.1:197500-200000 GCA_018857735.1 Alviniconcha marisindica | reverse complement strand
ACTCTTGCATTAAGAGGGGCAGCGACGAGAGCCATTTCAATATTTCATTAATTGTGAGAGACAAAGTCACAAACAAGACAGTGTCCACAAACCACAGCTACTGAAGACAAAGGAGAGCCGAAACGGATTCGAACCGAGGTCCCTCTGCTTACCAGCCTAACGCCTTACCGCTGGGCCAAAGCGACTGACAGTCAGTCAAGCTCTCTGTCCGTCTGCTCTGTTATAGCGTGTCTAGCATCGTCTCTCCACAGAGTTCAGGAGCTGTGTGAAAGTCGAGGTGGCCGTCCTGGCCTCCCGTCCCTAATAAGCCTACGGTTTCTGTGGAGGTAAAGCAACACTCAACCGTCTCTCCAACTGCAGATACGGAACCAAACTGTTACCTGAGATCGGTGTGGCTGTGGAAGTTCTGAAGCAGGCCGACATCCTGCCTGCCTCTCACGTCTTCTCCTTCTCTCCCTCGGCACCCCCCGGCCCTGACGTCATCCACACACGTCACAAGGGGGCGGGGCTGGAGGACAAGTGGCCAATCGACAGCGAGAAGTGCGGGCGTAAGGTGGCCAAGATCCTGCGGAAGATCGGGGTGGGGACACAAGGTAGGACTGATGGAGTGATGGATGTGGATGGATGGATAGAGATGGATAGACATGGGAGGATGGATGGATGAATATAGATGGTTAGATACATTGCTGGCTGGGTATGGATGGATGGATATGGATGAATATGGATATACGTATATGGATGGATGGATGAATATGGATGGATGGATATGGACGGATGGATGGATGGATGACTATGGATATGGATGGATGGATGTATGGATGACTATGGATATGGATGTATGGATGAACATGGATGGGTGGATGGACGGATGGTGTGTATATTGTGTAGTGTGTGTACCTGTGTATGCAGGTGCCTGTGTGTGCGTGTGTGCGCTTAGAATAGACACCCATGACAAGAGTATGAGCTAATAATAAAAATAATGAAAATAATAGTGATAATAATAATGATAATAATAATAATAATAATAATAATAGCGGTCATGCCTGTACGTCTGATATCTCATCGACACAGGTGAGGTCACCGCTCATCGACTGATTGATTTGCCGATTGGCTAATTTGTTTCATCGATCGATTCATTCAGCGTCAGTGGAGCTGCCGAGATCCAGATGCAATTTCGTGACGTGCTGGACATCTGCCGTAACGCCTTCGACAAGGACATACTGCCGCGACTTCTTCACAGAGTTTAACAGGGGACCTCTTTGTGTTTTTCTATCTAGCGGCAAGAACATGGGAGGCATAGAATAGATGGACCTGCCGACAGCTACCAGTTCCGGGACGTGCCTGACATCTGTCGTAACGCCGTGTACAAGGACAGTCCGTCGCGAACTCTTCTTCACACAGTTTCATAATTTATATTGAGCCTCTTCGTGTTTCTTCAGCTAGCAGCAAGGACAACGGGGGCTGATGTGGACCGGCCGACTGTTACCAGTTCCGGCATGTGCTGAACATCTGCCATAATGCCGTCGACAACGACAGACCACCGCGAACTCTTCACACACCTTCATTGTGGACCTCTTTGTGTTTCTTCAGGTAGCAGCAAGGGCAAGGGAGGCAGAGGTGGAGGTGCCGACAGCTACCAGTTCCGGGACGTGCTGGTCATCTGCCGTAACGCCGTGGACAAGGACAGACCTCCTTCCTTCCTGCGTGGCCTTGAGTTCTCCGGCGTTCCAGCCAAGGTTTTCGCCAGCGGCAACTTCACCAGCCTCCAAGAAGCAGTCGACGACATCATCCTGGCAAAGGAAGACAAGGTGAGGACGATGAGGAGTGGATGGTGTTTGTGATGATGATGATGATGATTGTGGTGGTGGTGGTGGATTGAGTGGCGAGTGTGATGACGATGAAGGTGATGCTGATGATGATTGTGGTGGTTGCGATTGTGACGACGATGAAGGTGATGATGATAAAGGTAGTGGTGGTGGTGGTGGTGGTGGGGATGGCGATGACGTCATCGACTACCACGACAGTGTTGATGATGACGAAGGCGATGGTGGTACTGATGATAATGATGTGGTGATCGTAATGGTGGTGATGGGGTGATGATGAGCTTGGTGGTGGTGACGATGGTGGTGATAATGTTGCTGTTGGTGGTGTGGATGCATTGTTTCATCATCCAGTAGTGCACGTGCTTACTTATGACGTAAATTATTAATTGTGATAGTTTCTTCTTCTTCTGCTTCTTGTTCTTCTTCTTGTTCTTCTTGTTCTTCCGGTTCTTTTTCTTCTTCTTCTTTTGATTTGTTGTTGTTGTTGTTGTTGTTGTTGTTTTTGTTGTTGTTGTTGTTGTCTTCTTCTTCTTCTTCTTCTTCTTCTTCTTCTTCTTCTTCTTCTCCTCCTCCTCCTTCTCCTCCTCCTCCATCACCTTCTTCTTCTTCTTTTTCTTCTTCTCCTTTTTCTTCTTCTTCTTTTTCCTCCTCCTCCTCCTTCTTCTTCTTCTTCTTCT
>JABMCL010000269.1:185000-187500 GCA_018857735.1 Alviniconcha marisindica | reverse complement strand
CCGTCATGGTTGACTGGGCGTTGAAAACCAAGTAGGTATCATTCTGCCTATCGTTGTTGTTGTTGTGGTTGTTTTCTTTTTCTTCTTCCTCTTCTTCTTCTTCTTCTTCTTCTTCTTCTTCTTCCTTTGTGGTTGGCTGGGCTCAAAGCACCAACTAATTTGTCTCTTCTTCTTCTCCTTCGTCTTTTTCAAGTGAAACCGTACCGACTTCTTAGTGTAAAATGATCCATGTCTCTCCGCCGTACTTTTCACGAGCTCTTTGTTCCGTGTCTGCACTGTGACAGGAAGTTTACGACCCTACAGACTGTGTCGGGTGTTCGAGGCTGGCAGGATTCTCGCCATGGAGAAGGGGGGGTTCCTGCATTATCCAGTCATCGTCAACAGCGACTACGGCATGTTCTCATTGGCGCACCACTACAAGTTCCAGCCCGCCCTGTGGGCCCTTCGACGTGGCACCTATTTCCCCTATAAGGTGACTGGTGACAGGTGAACGTGGCACCTATTTCCCATATAAGGTGACTGGTGGACATGGCACCTATTTCCCCTATAAGGTGACTGGTGACTTGTGGACGTGGCACCTACTTCACCTATAAGTGACTGGTGACTGGTTAACGTAGCACCTATTTCCCCATAAGGTGACTGGTGAATGTGGCACCTATTTCCCCTATAAGGTGACTGGTGAATGTGGCACCTATTTCCCCTTTAATGTGACTGGTGAACGTGGCACCTATTTCCCCTATAATGTGACTGGTGAACGTGGCACCTATTTCCCCTATAAGGTGACTGGTGAACGTTGCACCTATTTCCCCTATAAGGTAACCGGTGGACGTGGCACCTACTTCCCCTATAAACTGACTGTGGACGTGGCACCTATTTCCCCTATAAGGTGACTGGTGGACGTGGCACCTACTTCACCTATAAGATGACTGGTGGACGTGGCACCTACTTTACCTATAAGATGACTGCTGGACGTGGCACCTATTTCCCCTATAAGGTGACTGGTGGACGTGGCACCTACTTCCTCTGTAAGGTGACTGGTGACTGGTGAACGTGCAGTATGTGCCTCGAGTGTTGTCTCCCTCTTTCTCGCCCTTCTCTACCTCCCCCCCCCCCCCCCCCCCCACCCCCACCTGCAACCCCCCTGCCCCCCCCGTATTTTCTTCTCACCATTGGCCCCCCCCCCCCCCCCCCCCTTTTTTTCCCTTCTCCCCTTTTTTTTTCTATTCTCCTTCCCACTCTCTCGTTTTCTGCTCTACCCCTCCCCCCCCTTTCCCTCTTCCTCCTCCCCCCCTACCGCCCCTCCCCCCTACCCCCCCCCCCCCCCCCTCCCCCTCTCTTTTTTCCCCCTCTCAAATCCCCCCCCCCCCCCCCCTCTTTTCCCCCCTTCCCTTTTCTCCCTCTCTCCTCCCCTTCTCTCTCCCCCCCTCTCTCTTTCCCCCCTTCTCTTTCCCCCCCCTCTCTCTCCCCCCTCTCCCCCCCCCCTCCCCCTCTCTCTCCCCCCCTTCTCTCCTCCCCTCTCTCTCCCCCCTTGCCAAAAATTTAACATATATATATATATATAATATATAATTATATAATATATAATATTATATATATATATATAAGGTAGATAGATAGATAGATAGATAGGATGACCGGCCCACAAACAGATTTTACATTTCGGTTCGTCCTGTGTACGCAGAATCAAGAAACAGATTTCTGAAACAAAAAAGTGTTGAGTCGTTACAAGACGCATTAAGGTGGAAAAACACTGAAGGTTATTGACTGCTATCAAGGTACATCTATTATTGGCGCAAGCTGCCACAAGCATAATTTTTGTCGTGACAAAAACGTTTGTCGCGACAAAAGTATGCTTCCCACAACAAAACTTTTGCGCTACAAAATTATGTTTGTCGCAACAAAATATTTTTGTGACAAAGGTTTTGTCGCAACAAGCATACTTTTGTCGCAACGAAAGACGTGTTTTGTCGCGACAAACACGTGTTTGTTAAACAAAAGTAAGCTTGTCGCTACAAAACCTTTGTCGCGACAAGCATACTTTTGTTGCCACAAAAGACGTGTCGCGACAAAATGATACTTGTGGCAGCTCCCGCCAATTATATACATCTTCCATGCTATCTAAAGAAGAAAACTGTACGTATACTAGACCCTCCACCCCCCCTCTCCCTCCTCCCCACCCCACCCCGCCACTCTCTCTCTCCTCTCCTCTTTTTCCCCTCCTCTTCTTCTCTCTCTCTCCTTTTTCCTCATCCTCCCTCCCTCCCCCCTCTCTCCCTCCCTCACTCACTCCCCTTTTACTGATATCACTGTTCTGTCTGCAGATTGACACGCAAATTATTGACATAGGACGAAGTTCGATAACTCTGGAATCGCGACTGATCAACAAACTGGATCAGATGGAGTTAGCTACCCTGGTCATCAAACATGTGCACGTGCATCGAGCAACCGGGCGATCTTCGCCATTCCCCGACTGGTTGTTGCAAAAGTATCAGTCCGCCCT
>JABMCL010000269.1:130000-142500 GCA_018857735.1 Alviniconcha marisindica | reverse complement strand
CTGCCTGTCTGCCTTCTGTCTGCCTGCCGGGTTGCCTGCCTTTTTCCGTTGTCTCTCCCCCCTCCTCCTTCCTCTTCTTCTTTTCTCCTCCTCCTCCTCCCCCTCCTCTTCTTTTCTTTTCTTTTCCCTTCCGCGTCTGCTTCCCCTCTTCTGTTCTTTTCTTCTTCTCTCTTCCTCTCTCTTCTTTTCTCTGCGTTGTCGTCCCTTTCCCTTCTTCTGTCTTTTCCTTTCCCTGTTTTGTTCTGTTGTCTGTTCGTCTTCTTTGTCTTGTTTTTGTTTTCTGTTTCTGTCTCTGTCCTTTTTGTCTTTTTTTCCTGTCTCTTCTCTTTCTGTCTTGTCTTTCTTTTTTCTGTCTTTCTCTTCTGTCTGTCTTTTTCTTCTTTCTTTCTTCTTTTCTTTTCTTTTTCTCTCTCTCTCTCTCTCTCTCTCTCTCTCTCTGACGAGGTCTCACTAAGGGGGCCCCCAGGGGCCCCCACCATTCCAGTGGCCCCACCCGGCGGCCCGCCCAGCCCCCCTTCCCCTTTCCCCTTCCCCCTACTTAACCCCCAAACCCTGGCCCCGCACTAGCTATGTCCAGCAGCCCCCATCCCAGTCTCAGTAAATGAGATTTTTGTAGCGTAGCGTCCTCCAGGCTTTTTGAAGCTCATTTTTCCCCTTATGAAAAGGTAAAAGTGTTACTGTTCCCGTTCTAAAAGGTTAAAAAGGTAACCGACATCCACATTTATTCAATACTAGTTTCCCGGTAATAATAACGGATCTAGTCAGCTGGACCTTTTTATTTGTGTAAATTATCGTGGAAGTTCATTTTACGAACGTGTTTGTTTTTTGTTTTTTTGCCCCCCCTTTGGTGCTTTGTTTTCAATTTTTGTTTTTTTGGTTTTGCGCTTCTTTGTGTAAACGTACTTTTTTCGAGTGTTATTGTTTTCTTTTTTTTTTCCCGGTTTGCTCTTTTTTCATAATTTCCATCGTTTATTACAATGTTGGGGTTGGTCATCAGAATGTGTACCATTTGTATAAAAAGGGTTTCCCTGTCTGTGTGTATTCCTTAGCCAGTCAACGCCTAACTATAACATTTTTGGTATCACAGAGTCACGACTAGACTCCAGAATTTTGACCAGGATATTAACATTCCAAATTATTTATTTCGAGAAAAGATTCAATTGCTTTTGGGACAGACTGGTATTGCAGTATACATACACAACTCTATTGCTGACATTACACACAGGCGTCAAGACCTTGAAAGTGCCTTGTCGAATGCATTTGGCTTGAACTGAAACCAAGTGTTTTTTTTGTGTTTTTTTTTATCAGAAACCCTTCTGCTTCTTTGAATGGTTTGACAACTTTGTACAAATGATAGATAACATCCATACTGTTAAACCCCATGCTGATATTCTTGTACTAGGAGATTTTAATATTGATTTACTAAAGCCACACTCTTCCGGGGACTCTACTATTACACTGCTAGGCTTAACCCAACTTGTGAAATCACCTACTAGAATTACACAGACTCTGCCACTCTTATTGACCATATATATACAAACAACCCAGACGTAATACCGAGGTCAGTGTACCTGACCTGAGCATAAGTGACCATTGTCCCATCTCCTGTTCAAGATCGATTAAGCTTCCAAAATGTGACCCCAAAACCCATTCATATATATCATTTCGATCTTTCAAACATTTTAATAAGGCTCCCTTTTTCAATGACCTGCACTGGGCCCCGTTCACTGAAGTCCTGAATTGTACTGATCCCGATAAAGCCTTGGGACATGGTACAATGTCTATCTCACTGTTGAAAGACATGCACCTTTAAAGCGCAAGCGGGTAAAACACCCAAAAGTTACCACCATGGCTTAACAAAGACATCAAGGAAACAAGGGCAGAGAGAGACAAACAAAGAGAGAAAAATGTTTCCCTGAATACAAGAAATTAAAAAATAAAAAAAAATCTTGTGAGAAAAGCCAAAAAAGAATACTTCCAAAAGCTCATAGAGCGTGATAACAATATAGCATCTGTGTGGCGTGTCTAAAAGTGTTTACGAAAGGACATCGTTCTACTTCTGCCGACATCCCGAAGAATTAACTGCAAATGTTTTAATAATCATTCTGTCTGTGTGAATATTAATGAACCAAAAACAAAAGTATAAGAGGCTCAAATTTACATGATTTCGCAAACAAAAAAAAGGGGAAAAACCTTTTCATCCATATCTCCCGCGGGAAATAGGAAAACATATCGAGGTGGGAAAAAAAAAAAATCGTCTGGTCTGGGTGGTATAAGCAACCAGCTACTAAAATTGTCATTGCCATACATAATAGACTCCTTTCATATGTTTTTAACTTATGCATTGAGAAAAAGTTTTTCCGTCTAGCTTAAAAAAGCCAAAGTGGTTCGCTTCCAAAATCTACGGATAAAACAAATCCAACCAATTTCAGACCAAATATTTTTTGTTTTGTCAAAACTTCTCGAAAAACATGTGCACATTTATTTAAATGATTACTTAGAAAAGCGGCAACTCCTTCACCCCCTTTTAGTCTGGATTTAACGTAAATACTCCTGCAACACTGCATTGGACCCCACAAATTTTGGCTAACAGCCATGAATAAATCTGAGGTGTTGGAGTAGTATTTCCTAAAGAAGGTTTGACCTGGTTGATCACGATATTCTATTGAAAAGCTCGCCATTTATCTTAAAAAATCGTTCTCTACCATTTTTTTTAAAACATATCTTCATAATAGAACGCAATGCGTCTTACTCCTGGACTCCTCCAAAGAATCAGTAAAGTATGGTGACCACAAGGTTCTGTTTTGGGACCTATTCTTTTTAGTCTCTTTACAAAACCCTTTCCCTTAAGTGAAAAAATATCTGTTGATTGTGACATGCTTGCGATGACACAACACTGCACACATCTGGAAAAAATTTGGCAAACGAAGCAAATGCAAGACAGCTTTGATCAGGATCCTTTTTATAATAACAATGGTCATCAATCCACCCAAAACCAAGTCAGACAACGCTACCAGACAGAAAACCAGTTGTCACCCTTTCCACTGATCTCGTTCTAAACGGGGCGAAAATTGACAAGTTCAAAAACCTCTTTTAGGTATAACCATAGACAATAAACTTCGCTGGGGCCCAAAATTAATAATGGTTTTAAAAAAGTTTCAAGACGAGTTTCCCTTTTGTCGAAATTAAGGGACATCGTAGACAACCCAAAAACCTCAATTTTTAACTCAGTCGTGTGGGACGGATGAGTGATGTTCTCAAAAAAGATTAAATTCTCTGCACAGAAGATCTGTAAAGTTAATCCTTCCAGATACAACTTAATACTGACCAGAAATTAAAGGGGATAGAATAATGAGCCACAAAAAAAACTTGAATATAACAAAGGTTTGTCATGTACAGGGGCCTTAGCAATGAGGCCCAGGGGACATATCTAACCTGTACACACACCCCCTCACGCTATTCCAACTCTAGGAACTATACCTTAGTTTCCTGGCCGGATAGACATTTTAAAAACAAGTATATCCTTCTCTGGTGTTTATCTATGGAACACACTAACCTGACAGTCAGATCTTGTCAGTCACTCAGCTCTTTCAAACGTAAACTTCGTGCAACCTTGAAAGTATTATGCATAGGATGGACTGTGACATAATACTCCGTCCTAATCCTGCCGTCTGCTGTGTTGATCCCCTCCCTCTCTCCAGCCACATTCTGCTTACTGTTCTTTATAAAGAAAGCATTGACTGCTTCTGTTTTCTTCCGATACTAGTTCATATGAATTGATCAATGTTCTGCTGCTTCATTTGCTCATAATATGCTCACCGTATGTCATAATATGTAACTGAATGATGTATAGCATGTGTTCATCGGCGCTGTGAGCACGCTGTGTTTTGTGTGGGAATTCTCACTGTATAACGTTTCAATCACTCATTCATGCCTATATGTATATAAATAATGCCTGTAATTTGACATCTGTTCATCAGTAGCTTAGCAAGGACTAGTTGTTAGACAGGTTATTGAATGAACCTAAACTACAATCCTTGTAAAATAAAGTTTGAGAGCGAGGGAGAGTGTGTGTGTGTGTGTGTGAGAGAGAGAAGGGGGAGGAGAGACAAAAGAGAGAGGGGGGGGGGGGGGAGGAGAGAAAAGAGAGACAGACAGACAGAGACAGACAGACAGACACAGACACAGAGACAGACAGACAGAGAAACAGAGAGAGAGAGAGAGAGAGGAGAGAGAGAGAGAGAGAGAGAGAGAGTTTGCCATTGCAATGACTGGTCATTTGAGACCTGTTTTCTACACCCGCTGAGTGCTGACCAATCCAACCAGCTGCTTGTGTGAATTACCTTTTGTTTTCCCTCTCTCGTATCGTTCTGGTTATGAGAAGAGCATTGATTGCTTGCTTCTGTTTTATTCTCTAGTCTTAGTCATATGAATGCATATGATGTTCTACTGCCTTATCTGTTAGTTGCATGTTCATACGTGATGTATGCACTACGTGCATTTGGCTACGAACATGGTATGTTTTGGGGTGTATTTCTTTATGCTCTAAATTTTCATGTTTAAAAATTCACTCGTTCATGCTTATATGTATATAAATGATGCCCTGTAATGTTTTTCCATCAGCAGCTTAGTAAGGACTAGTCGTTAGACCGGGTTTTGGCTGAACCCAAACTACAGTCCTTGTCAAATAAAGTTTTCGAGTTCGAGTGTCGCTGTTTCTGTCTGTATCCTCCCCGTAAAATACGATATACCACAGGGTTCAGTGTTAGGCCCGCTTCTCTTTTCCCTCTACATAAACGACTTGCCCTTATTCATAAAAGCTCTGCGTGAACTATTTGCTGATGACACAACTATCCATTCTAGTCACTCAAACCTAAGTAATCTTTCGCTTAGCTTACAGGAAAGCATAAATAATCTTCTTCACTGGACTGAACTGAATCATATGTCTCTAAATTCGCGCAAAACCAAATACATGACCATAAACACAAGACAAAAACGCCAAAACATATCTTCTCGCATTTCATTTTATATTGGAAATGAGAAATTTGACGGAGTAGCAGCACATGAAGTTTTAGGAGTAACTATTGATAATAATTTGTCTTGGATAAATCATGTAAATGAGCTAACCAAACGCGTTTCTCAAAAGCTATACCAACTCTATAATAAGCTATATCAACGCTCGAAAACTGTTTCTTCTTGCAGATATTCAACCAATCAAAGACTATGTTTCAACACTCTGGAACTCTGCTACATTAAAACCTCTTTCAAGTATCCACAAGCGAGCCCTTAAATTAACCCTTCTAAAATCGACATCTTTGACAGCTCACGACTATAAAGTTTTAGATGTTCTTCAGCTAAATTAAAACCATAATTTAATAAAGGCATCATTACGCATAAAATAGTAACTGGTTATGTACCCTCAACTCTAAAATTCAACTTTTATTCAAATCAGATCAGACATTCACAAAAACTTATAGAACTTCGCCCTAAATTAGATTTATTTAAATGTAGTTTGTTGTATTCCGGGGGAAATCTTTGGAACAATTTACCATTACGGATACAATTTTTGTCAGATCACAAATCATTTAAAAAAAGCATTTAAACAGTACTTAAAAACTCACAACAAACATTGATCAAAGATATGTGCACTATTTCGTTCATTTCTAACATGATCGTATTCGTCTATGTTCTCGATATTTATGAATATGATGTGTCAGATATGTATGTTATGTATAGATGTATGCTCAGCATTTTACTCTCTCTCTCTCTCTCTCTCTCTCTCTCTCTCTCTCTCTCTCTCTCTCTCTCTCTCTCTCTCTCTCTCTCTCTCTCTCTCTCTCTCATTAGTTAATATGATGTTTTCATTTTGAGTTTATATTTTGTTTTGGATTGATTGCCCGAGGGCTTGATGTAAAAAGTATTGTACTTATACCATTACCCTCGTTAATAGAAACAGTCATTCGTTCGTTCGTTTGTTCGTTGTGTTCTCCGGGAATGGTGAATGCATTGCAACACGAGAGAAATGGTCACATGACGGAATAAAAATAGAAACTGTAAACCAATATAAATATTTAAGGGTGATTTTTCGTTCCACAGGTTAACATTTTCATACGTTCATGAAGGTATGAACAGGGCAAAATAGGGCGTGTTTGGTATTTTGAAACTTCTATGGACATTAGGTGAACAATCCCCTAAACTCTTTTTCAAACTGTTCGATTGCCAGATTCAGGCTATACTTACTTATGGTTCTGAGGTTCGGGATCTGATAAACGACAATAGTACCATTGAAATAATCTATTTATTTGCCATCAAAAGACCTTTAATGTTAGCCCAAGAACGTCGATTTGCTTGTTTATGGAGAAACAGGTAGCCACCTGCACTGTGGGCAGAATGACCGGGATCTTTTACGTGTTTAAACACGGAGGTGGAGCGGATACCGAAATAAGAGTCAGTACAGAAAGTTGACCTTGGGGAAGAACATTCTCCCGCATTTCCTCAGGGGAACTGAACCGCGACCTTTCGATCACGAGTCCGGCACTCTAAACCACTGAGCTACCCTCTCCCCACCAATGCCGACGAACACGTTAGAAATGTTAGCCTTTCAAGCGACAATGATATGGCCGGTGTGCTGTTAGTTATCATGGGAAACAACGAAAGAAATAGCTCAACTTACCGACTTTGGAGCTGATCATCTTGTGTCGATAAACATGTGTCGTCATCATATGGCTCGGTTCACCTTTTCCCAGCAATTTGCAGGCTGAGGTTGTATTATCACTAGCTCTCAGGCTGAAGTTGTATTGTCGCTAACTTTCAGGCTGAAGTTGTATTATCACTAGCTCTCAGGCTGAAGTTGTATTGTCACTAACTTTCAGGCTGAAGTTGTATTGTCACCAGCTCTCAGGCTTAAACTGTATTGTCAGCTTTTCCGCAATTTTGTCGTTGTGTAAGTTTGCCGGTTTTGCGTCCTTTCACAGAAAATAAACCAAGGTCGGTATTTCTTTTTCTTTTTCTGCTTCTTTTTCTTCTTCTTCTTCTTCTTCTTCTTCTTTTTCCCCCCCTTCTGTTTGATTGTTTTTAGTTTGTTGCTTTTTTTTTTTCGTTCGGTTGCTGCTTTTTTTCTTTTTTCTTTCAAGAGATTTTCGTCTTCTTTTGTCTACTGCTTTTTTTTTCCCTTTTTTTTTCTTTCAAAAAAGATTAATTCTAAGTTGAGTTCGTGTACAACATTGACTTGGTCTGTCACTGCTTCCTTCTTTTCAAATGTTCTTTTTTGTTTCGTTGTTTGTCGTTACGTTTTCGTTATTTTCCCACCCTCTAAGTAACCGAGCTGCTTGCAGCTGAAACCGAAAACTTCCTACAGACGAGGAGAAAAAAATAGTGTTCTCCGTAGGATGGGTTGAACGCAGAAGACAGAGTTACAACCCGTCGGCGCTCTTTAGCGTGAGAGGAAAGCGTGTTGGCGTAGACTGCGCATGCGTGGCACGGCACCGGTGTAGGTGGCCTGTACTTCGGTGCGCTTCACACGATACGATTACTCTCTATAAACAGCTCCCCCACCCCCCACCCCCCCTCCTCCCCAGCCTCCCGCCTCCCGCCCCCGCCTGTCCTGTCTGCCTCTTCCACAAATCTCTGTCTGTCTCTGTCTGTCTGTCTGTCTGTCTCTGTCTCTCTGTCTCTTTTTGTCTTCTCTCTGTCTGTCTTCTGTCTCTCTCTGACCCCTGCTCTCTGCTCTCTATCTCTCTATCTCCTTCATTCTCTCTTCTATTCTCTCGCTCTCTCTCTCTCTCTTCTATCTCCTCTCTCTCTCTCTCTCTTTCTCTCTCTCTCTCTTCAGTGTCTGTGTCTTTCTGTGTCTGTGTCTGTCTATCTTTTGTCTGTATGTCTGTCTGTCTCGTCTGCTTTTGTCTGTCTCTTCTCTCTCTTTCTCTCGGTGTCTGTCTGTTTTGCTGTCTGTCTCTGTATCTGTCTCTTGTCTTATGTCTGTGTCTGTCTGTCTGTCTGTCTGTCTGTCTGTCTGTCTGTCTTCTCTCTCTCTCTCTCTCTATCTCTCTCTCCCTCTCTATCTCTCTCTCTGCTCTACTCTCTCCTCTCTACTACTCTATCTCTCTCTCTCTCATCTCTCTTCTCTCATGTCGTTGTCTTTCGCTTCTATCTGTCTCGTCTCTGTCATCTCTGTCTGTCTCTGTCTGCGTCCTGTCTCTCTGTCTGTCTGTCTCTGTCTCTGTCTGTCTTTCTGTCTCTGCTGTCTTCTGTCTGTCTTCTGTCTCGTCTCTGTCTCTCTCTGTCTCTGTCTCTCTCTCTCTCTCTCTCTCTCGTTCTGTCCTCTCTCTCTCTCTCTCCTCTCTCTCTCTCTTTTTATTCTGTCTTATCTTCTTCTCTCTCTCTCTCTCTCTGTCTCTCTTTTCCTTTTCTCTCTCTTCTCTCTCTCTCTCTCTCTCTTCTCTCTCCCCTCTTCTCTCTCTCTGTCGTTCGGCTGTTTTGTTCTCTGTCTGTCTTTTCTTCTCTGTCTGTCTCTTCGTCTTCTCCCGCCACTGTCTGTCTGTCTGTCTATCTCTGTCCATCTCTTTTAGTGTTGTCGTCCGCTTTCTTCTCTCCTGTCTCTCTGTCTCTCGTCTCTGTCTCTGTCTCTTTCTGAGCTTCTGTCTGTCTGTCTGTCTGTCTGTCGTCTGTCTGTCTGTCGCTCTCTCTCTTCTCTCTCTCTTCTCTCTCTCTCTCTCTTCTCTCTCTCTCTCTCTCCTCTCTCTCTCTATCTCTCTCTCTCTCTCTCTCTCTCTCTCTCTCTCAGTGTTTGTCTGCCTCCCCACTCTCCCCACCCTTCCTTTTTGTGTTTGACTGTATAATTTTACATAATAAAAGCTGTCTCTCGGTCTCCTTTTGTCTCCAGCCGGTTTCATACTTGCACAAATCAGGATTTCAAAGAGACCGTATTGCGTGTCTACTCGTGGACACACACACACACACACACACACACACACACACACACACACACACACACACACACACACACACACACACACACACACACACACACACACACACACACAAACACAAACATACACACACACACACACACACACACACACACACACACACACACACACACACACACCACACACACACACACAACACACACACACACACACACACACAATCAAAGACAGACAGACAGAAAAAAGAGATAGAGAGAGAGACGGAGGGGGGGGGGGGGGAGAGAAAACAGACAGACAAACAAAAACAGACAGACACTGACAATGAGAGACAAAGCAAAGTGAGAAGCAGACAGACAGAGACAGACAGAGAGACAGAGAAAGAGAGAGGGAGACAGTCAGACAGACAGACATACAGACAAAGACATAGAGGTAGAGACACACAGAAACAGAGAGAGAGAGAGAGAGAGAGAGAGAGAGAGAGAGAGAGAGAGAGAGAGAGAGAGAGAGAGGAGAGAGGAATGAGAGAGAGAGAGAGAGAACTCGAACTTGAACTCGAAAACTTTATTTTACAAGGATTGTAATTTAGGTTCAGTCAAAAACCTAACAACCAGTCCTTGCTAAGCTACTGATAAATAGATATCAAATTACAGGCATTACTTATATACATAATATAGGCATGAATGAGTGAGTGAAAAGTTATACATGAGAATTTCTACACAAAACATAGCGAGAGAGAGAGAGAGAGAGAGAGAGAGAGAGAGAGAGAGAGAGAGAGAGAGAGAGAGAGAGAGACAGACAGACAGACAGACAGACAGACAGACAGACAGACAGACAGACAGACAGACAGACAGACAGAGACAGAGACACAGACAGACAGACAGACACAGACACAGACAGAGAGACACAGACAGACAGAGAGATTTCAATCCGCGGAAACAAATAATGCTCCGACAACTCTTTATTCAAACCACATTATTTCCACAATTTGTTAGAGAGCCTTGGGGTAAAAAAAAAAAGCCAGTGTCAATAAAAGCCTCTTGAGAGTGCTGGAACATTATTTAATGACACTGATTGAGACAGGAGTGTTTCTGATTGACGGAAGTACATGCGGGCGTATGTGCTTACTCGCCGACGCACACACACGCACAAACCCACAGACGACACACACACCACGACACACACACACACACACACTACGCACCGCACGACGAAAGCACCCCCCGCACCCCCAGCAACAACAAACACCGCACACACACACATGAACAAACAAACAAACACACCAACAACACACACACACACACAAACAACACACACACAAAAAAAAACAAAACAAAAACACAAAAACAAAACAAAAAACACACCACCACCAAACCCACACACACCACACACACACACACACACACACACAAACACACACACACACAAACCCCTTTTAAACAAAAAAAACAAAAACAAATAAACAAAGAAACCCAAAAATTTCGATTGTCTTTTCAAAACGAAAAAAATTTAAAGGAAAAAACAATGGGGTTTTTTACCAGTTTTTTTCCCAGCTCCGCTTTCCCGAACAGCCCCGTGCTTTAGCAAAGCCTTTGGTGCAGACCACCCAAACTCCAAGCACTGGTTTTAGGGGCCTCCCCCCCCAACCCGGGGGGGGGGGGGGGGGGGGGGGGGGGGGGGGGGGGGGGGGGGGGGGGGGGGGGGGGGGGGGGGGGGGGGGGCCCCCCCCCCCCCCCCCCCCCCCCCCCCCCCCCCCCCCCCCCCCCCCCCCATAACTTATTAGGGAAGGGCAATAAAAATAAATAAGAAAGTTTTTCATGGTGCTTAAACGGCCCCTAAGGGTTTTAACGGGAAAATCAAATTATAGTAAAAAAATAAGTAAGTAAACATGGTTCTTAACGTCCCACAGAAACCATAAGGTTTTTTAGGGGCGGGCAACTCAAATTATAGTAAGAAAATAAGTAAATAAAAAATGGGCTTAAAAGTCCCCAGAAACCTAAGGCTTTTTAGGGGGCGGGGAACTCAAATTATAGTAAAAATAAGTAAGTAAACATGGTGCTTAACGTCCACAGAAACCATAAGGCTTATTAGGGACGGGCAACTCAAATTATAGTAAGTAAGTAAGTAAATAAACATGGTGCTTAACGTCCACAGAAACCATAAGGCTTATTAGGGACGGGCAACTCAAATTATAGTAAGAAAGTAAGTAAGTAAACATGGTGCTTAACGTCCACAGAAAACCCCAAAGGTTTTAACGGGGAACTCAAATTATATCAGACGTTTTTTTTAAAAACCGGGGTTCTTTGCCAGACAAATAAAACCAAAAAACGTTTGAATTGGGGACGGAAATTTTTTTTACCCGGGTAGATAGCTAATGTTTTACGTGGGGGTCTGGGCGTTTGGGTTTCTTTCCCCAGTAAAATTTAGTACCCAAAAACCCTTTTTGGGGGGGCGCTGACCCGCGCTGGAGGGGCCGCGAAGATAAAAGAAAATGCTCCTTTAGTGGGGGTAACCAAACCCGGCAAAGTTTGGAGGAAGGTTAACCATCACCGTTGTAAGTCGGCCTACCCGCTTCCCGTAAAATTCCGTTACAAGATCGCGACCATTGCCTATCGCCATTTTCATGGGCCTTTATTCCCTTACCTTCATACATCTCTCCGCACTTAGTCGTCTCGTTCACTCCGATTTTCAAACGAAAAGGTACAATCATTCAAACTTCCAAAACGAAACCTTGATCGACTCTCATTCACGGCACGTTCCTACGGTTTCATGGCGCCACCTATTTCGAAGTCATTGCCGGCCAGTTTCAGAAGTATGTCACCATAATTGTCTCATTTCAAATCCGAACGGAAAACCTTCCTGTTTGCCCAAGCTAGCCAATATAATTTATTGGCCTTTTTAACGACATGTGATACGAGTGTGTGTGGCTAGTTGAGTGTGAATGGAAGAATTAATGGATAGAGAGCGGAAGAAACGGGGGGGGGAGGCAGGAGTGAGTGGGAGGTAAGAGAGAGAGAGAGAGAGAGAGACGAGAGAGAGAGAGAGAGAGAGAGAGAGAGAGAGACAGACAGACAGACAGACAGAGACAGAGACAGAGACAGACAGACAGACAGACAGACAGACAGTCAGAGACAGACAGACACAGACAGACAGAGAGAGAGAGAAAGAGAGACAGAGACAGAGAGACAGACAGAGACAGAGAGACAGAGACTGATTGATAGATTGAACTTTATTTCTCAACGGTGAAGATATTAGCAGAAAGGCCGACTCACATATCTGCCGTTGCTACAGTATACAGAGAGAGACAGAGACAGGCACAGACAGACAGACAGAGAGAGAGAGAGAGAGAGAGAGAGAGAGAGAGAGAGAGAGAGAGAGAGAGATTTTGAGCGGAATGATAATTTTGTATTAGTCGGAGGTTGTCGGATTACCATACACATTTCATTGAATGTAATGCGTGTTTGTGTGGATGATAGGAGACTCACTGGTGCTCGTGTCCGTGTGTGTGAGTGTGTGTGTGTGTGTGTGTGTGTGTGTGTGTGTGTGTGTGTGTGTGGTGTGTGTGTGTGTGTGGTG
>JABMCL010000269.1:115000-120000 GCA_018857735.1 Alviniconcha marisindica | reverse complement strand
CCGTACCCCCTCCCCCTTCTCCCCGTCCCTAATAAGCCTTGTAGTTTCTGTGGACGTTAAGGACCATGTTTACTTGCTTGTGAATGGGTATAGCGTTGCTCTTGCGGGTACTGTAATCTTTCTCAGGTAAGGCGACCCCAACTTCCATTAGGCATAATTACGCACTTTAAAAAAAAAAAAAAAAAAAAAAAAAAAAACCAGCAAAATGAAGCAAGTAACAACAAAACAAAACAAAAACAAACACACAAACAAGCAAAAACCAACATCCCACCAACAACAACTCAGACAGACAACAACAACAACAAAAACTCGTCATTTTCTCGTGTAAGGAAACAAACAAACAACCAAGCAAAAACAACAACCCACCAACAACAACTCAGGCAAACAAACAAACTCGTAATCTTTTCGTGTAAGGACAACCGTGTGTTGGTTCGCCCTTTACCAATGAAGAGCATAACAAGTTCTGTCTGTCTGTCTGTCTGTCTGTCCTCTCTCTCTCTCTCTCTCTCTCTCTCTCTCTCTCTCTCTCTCTCTCTCTCTCTCTCTCTCTCTCTCTCTCTGTGGCACAGTGTTTGTGTACAGTATACCTACTAATGTGCATGGACACTGAAGCGAACCCTGGCCCTGACGGAAGTAACACCATCCTGCAGATCATGGAATGGAAATTCGCACAAGTGATGTATGGCATGCAGACGTACACAGCTAACATTTGCAGAATGATAGAAGAGAAGTGGACAAACATAGACAAAAGTTTCCGTGATTTGATAGCTCATGTAGGGGAACTGAGACAGCGCATTGAGCAAAACAAAGATGACATTAACGATCTGCAAGAGGATAGAGAGACTATCCTCGAACAGTTAGACAGTCTAGAAGAGAAGAGTGACTCAACCGAAATGGAAACCAAGCAAAACATCTGAAGTTCATTGGAATCAGAGAGCCACGGCGATGTGACAGCTACACTGGCGTGGAGCAGCAAACAGTTGACGTCTTGAACGAGTTCTCAACTTCTCCATGCTGGCATCTCGCAGACGTTAACCGTGCTTTTCGAGTCGGCGCCCCACAACAGCGGAGCGACCAACCCCGCCCTCTCATAGTCCAATTCTACAGGTGGAAGGACAAGATGGCGATACTGAACGACAGGAACCTGCGAGGCAAACTCAGACGTGCCGGCATCAAGGTGACCTCCTACCAGACCTCCCGTCAGAGAGACACTCGACTTTTACCTGAGCCAGGGGAAGATAGCCTACTATCGAAACGGAAGACTGCACTTCGCTAACAGACTGGACTCCTCGAAACGGAAGACTGCACTTCGCTAACAGACTGGACTCCTTCCCACGGAGTCACCACCAGGAGTCCTACAGCTAGGCTTTGCGCAGTGACGGCCACTACCTCCGGAGCGACGAATGGCCCCAGCTCCCACGGCACAGACAAGAAGAACCCTGGAGCCAGCAGCGGGCACGCGACCGCTCACCCCGGAGAGATGCCTACCACAGAAGAAACGCCCCACCGAGAAGGGACGGTGACATGGCCAGTGAAAGCAGTCAACGTAGTGCGGCTGTCAACGATGTCCCGCGACGCAGAGCCCCAGGCCAGACCAGACAGGCTGGAAATGGACCACGTGACCAAAGCGGCCACCATTCCAGCCAGCAGTACTACGTCAGCAAGCACGCCTCTGACCTGAGGGACACCGGAGAGGAGAAGGGAGACGCCGTTAGCCCCGTCACCAGCGAAAGAGGAGCACAGCCACGAGAGCAGAGAGGACAAAACAGTAGGTGTGACATCGACAGACACGGCAACAGTGACATCGACAGACACGGCAACGGTGACATCGACAGACACGGCAACAGTGACATCGACAGACACGGCAACAGTGACATCGACAGACACGGCAACAGCGACATCGACAGACACGGCAACAGCGACATCGACATACACGGCAACGGCGACATCGACAGACACGGTAACAGTGACATCGACAGACACGGCAACAGTGACATCGACAGACACGGCAACAGTGACATCGACAGACACGGCAACAGCGCACATGACAGCCATCAGGACAGGACATCTCCTGGCGAAGCTGAAGGTGCAAGACCGAGACCTGTTGTTCCCGGCACTCCCCCCTATGATGAAGTCATCGGATCTGGAGCCACGCCTACAGCAGCTGAAGGAAGGAAGACGACAACAGACCTCATACAAGACACACCGGAAGAAGACCAACAAACAGGCCACATGGACACACAGAAAGACCAGCAAACAGGCCACATGGACACACAGAACAGCAGCGATGAAGATGACAACAACCAAAGCATTGTCAACGATGCTGAAGACAGTGTCTCCAACAGAGACTGCACCAGAAGTCATACCGAAGACAAAGAACAAGAGGAAGACACCACACTGAGACAAGAACCTGGAAGACCTTGTAGCAGCCAAGATACATACACAGCACGGACAACCAGCGAAGATACAACAGAGCGAAACCAGGCCAGCAATGAAGAACTTGAAGCTACCGAGAGAGAGGTTGATCAAGACCACCAACCCGGTGCAGAAAGTGACAGCGAAACCAACGGATCGCACGGGCAGTCCAAGAGGCAGATGTAGAGGCAACACCTAGTCCAGTCGAACATGAACGGGTCAGCCAACCCGCAAGCACTGCACGGACACTACGATCAGGCCGGGATACCCAGAAAGGGCGTTCACAGAGTCAGAGCAGCATTGTCGACTCTTTCCGGAGAATGCAGTCCAGCGACCGAACCAAGGACAACCAGGCAAGAGGAGGGGGCACACAGGACAGGTCTGCAAGTGCCTCCAGCAGATAGGACATCGGCCGGGCCTCAGGTAAAGATCAAAACTTTAATCAACGAGATACGTGGACTAAAGCGCAGTCAATTCCGCGGAATAAGTGTGTCCCCACGTTCTGTTCTCGTGAAGTGAAAACCCAAAAAAAGTGTGAAATTTCTAAATTATAATATATGGCTTGCTACAAAAGTCAGACAATTCTCACCTTATTCAGTACATAACTTCTCATGATTTTGTGTGTCTAACCGAATCCTTCATTCAATTCATTTAATCAGACCTATTTAATGACTACTGTATTTACACTGCCATAGCAAAAAAAACTATCTCACCAAGGCCGTTATTCGGGTGTTGTTGTTGTCATGGTCCGAAAGCAATACTCACCATATGTGAAACAGATTCCATGATCTTGAAAATATGATCGTGCTAAAAATAACAAAGAACTTCTTCAAACAAAAATGTGATGCTCGTGTGTTCTTACATTCCTCCGTAGATTCCGCTTATGGAAAAACGTCGGACGGGTTTGGTATAGATCTTTTGGAGCAGTGCATTTTGGACCTACATGATTTGTTTGATGATTTCCATATACTGTATGCGGTGATTTAAATGCGCGAACAGCCTCTGAAAACTACACGGGTATAGCAGAAGACTTTCAAGATATAATGTTGCTAGCAAACAGCATACTACCAAGAAAATCCCAAGATCTCACTGTAAACACTTTTGTTCAACAACTTCTCGATTTTTGTAATATGTATGATTGCGTTATTTTGAATAGCATGTGTGAAGGGGAACATGACAACAGCTTTACATACATTGCCAGTTGTGGGGCAAGTGTTTTAGACTATTACATTATGTCATGTGATTTGTACCACTCAACATACAGTGGCTCTTTGGTGGTCGAAGGCTATACTGAATCGGACCACTTACAGTTGTTTTGACTTTTACTAGAAAAGAATCCATTAGAGAAGACCGACGGTGTCAGGAAGAGACAGCAGATGTAAAATATACGGAAAAAATCGTTTGGAGTAGTGAAAAAGAACAAGAATTTGTGGACATCATGAGGAGCAACGAAATTCAAAACAAGTTCAAAATAGCCCTGGACCATCTTGAAAATCATGTTGAAGATGCTTTATGTAAATTTGTGGAGTGTTTGACATCTGCTGGCAGTTGTACGGTAAAGAAATGTTATAATAACAAACAGGCAATGAAAGCAAAATGGTTTGATGAAGATTGCAGACAAGCAAAAAAAGAGAGTCGTTCGAAACTGAAAGTATTCAGATCTACAAGGAGTGATGAAGATGGGAAAGAATATGTTGAAGCCAGGAAGAGGTACAGATATCTGCTAAAAGCAAAAAAGCAGAGCTTTAGAAGAGAAAAGACAACATTGCTTGCTGCAAACTTGAACAACCCACAACGTTTTGGAAAGAATTGAGAAATATGGGCTGCGGGAAACAGAGTAAAGCCAGCAGTAGTAACATTGATATAAATGAATGGTACGATCATTTCAAGGATCTTTTCGCAAACAATGATACTGATGACAATGTGCAAGATGCTAGCCAGTTTGATAATTCTGAAGAATCAGATCACTTTTTGAATGAAGAAATTACTGAGCTGGAAGTTCAGAAAGCTATTAAGAAATTAAAATGTGGAAAAGCATGCGGACTAAGCGGAGTTACAGCAGAAATTTTGAAAGCAGGAGGACAGGATGTGGTGCTTTTTCTTACTAGGATGTTTAATGTATTGTTTGAAAAGGGTATTTACCCACAGGATTGGGCCAAGGCAATTGTTATCCCAATTCATAAAAAAGGAAACACCGAACATGTGGATAACTACAGGGGGGTATCTTTACTCAGTGTTGTAAGTAAATGCTACACTTCTGTATTAAATGCTAGGCTGTATCCTCGGTTGGAGGAAAATGACGCAGTTACGGAATGTCAAGCTGGATTTCGTAAAAAAAAAATTCTACTGTTGATCAAATATTCAACTTTTATGCTATTGTTCAAAAATGCTTGAGGAAGAAGGGACAGAAATTGTATGTCGCATTTTGGATTTTAGGAAAGCATTTGATTCTGTACGGCATGACAAACTTTTAGATTGTATCAGAAATCAAGGAATTAAGGGGAAGTTTTTTGGTGCTCTTAGGGCTATGTATAACTCATTACTTTCTTGTATAAGAGCCAACTGCAAGTACTCTGAGTTTTTCG
>JABMCL010000269.1:100000-107500 GCA_018857735.1 Alviniconcha marisindica | reverse complement strand
GGATCCTCTGTAGACCTACCAATATACAGTGCTGTGGATCCTCTGTAGACCTACCAATCTACAGTGCTGTGGATCCTCTGTAGACCTACCAATCTACAGTGCTGTGGATCCTCTGTAGACCTACTAATCTACAGTTCTGTGGATCCTCTGTAGACCTACTAATCTACAGTTCTGTGGATCCTCTGTAGACCTACTAATCTACAGTTCTGTGGATCCTTTATAGACCTACTAATCTACTGTTCTGTGGATCCTCTGTAGTCCTACTAATCTACTGTTCTGTGGATCCTCTGTAGACCTACCGATCTACAGTTCTGTGGATCCTCTGTAGACCTACCGATCTACAGTGCTGTGGATCCTCTGTAGACCTACCAATCTACAGTGCTGTGGATCCTCTGTAGACCTACCAATCTACAGTGCTGTGGATCCTCTGTAGACCTACCAATCTACAGTGCTGTGGATCCTCTATAGACCTACTAATCTACAGTGCTGTGGATCCTCTGTAGTCCTACTAATCTACAGTGCTGTGGATCCTCTGTAGTCCTACTAATCTACAGTGCTGTGGATCCTCTGTAGTCCTACCAATTTACAGTGCTGTGGATCCTCTGTAGACCTACTAATCTACAGTGCTGTGGATCCTCTGTTCAGTTCGGCGTTTGGGGATAGAAAAATATGTCGAGCGAGTCACTCTATTCTGCTGTGGAATAATCTAGAAGTAAATATTCAAGACTGCTTTTCACTTAACGAGTTTAAGCGATTTTTAACTAATAACGATATCAAAGCGCCCAGTCAAGTTACGTACTATTCCGGCAAAATGAGCAAATTAATTTTTTATCTTTTTAATCGGAATCTTACCGATGATCTATCATGTGCTTGTGGCTTGGCTCGATCGAAGCCAGAGGAAGAAAAATCAATCGATCGCGTGATAAAATTGAATAAATCCCGCTGCGTAGTTTGCTCTCTGTGCCTGTAGCCATGGGCATGCAATATAGGACCGTGATTATACCCCACCTCCCTCCATTCAGATGCCAAGTATATGTCAAGTTAACTGTTTCCCCGTACTATTCTGGTCCAAGGTCTCCAGTGGTGCCAGATACTGGCCATCGGATTGATGTGTGTGTGTGTGTGTGTGTGTGTGTGTGTGTGTGTGTGTGAGTGTGTGTGAGTGTGTGTGAGAGAGAGAGAGAGAGAGAGAGAGAGAGAGAGAGAGAGAGAGAGAGAGTGGTGTGTGTGTCTGAGTGTGTGTGTCTGAGTGTGTGTGTGTGTGTGTTGTGTGTGTGTGTGTGTGTGTGTGTGTGTGTTGTGTGTGTGTGTGTGTGTGTGTGTGTGTGTGTGTGTGTGTGGAGAGAGAGAGAAGAGAAGAGAGAGAGAGAGAGAGAGAGAAGAGAGAGAGAGAGAGAGAGAGAGATGTAGAGGAGAGATGTGTGTTGTGTGTGTAGTGTGGTGTGTGTGTGTGTGTGTGTGTGTGTGTGTGTGTGTGTGTGTGTGTGTGTGTGTGTGTATGTAGTAGTTGTGTGTGTGGTGTGTGTGTGTGTGTGTGTGTGTGTGTGTGTGTGTGTGTGTGTGTGTGTGTGTGTGTGCCAGAGTTCTTCCTTCAGTTTTATCAGTAAGAGATTTCATATAAGTGATTAGACTGATAGAGAGATAGAGAGAGAGAGAGAGAGAGAGAGAAGGGAGGGGGGGGAGGGGGGGGGGGGATCTGTGCCTTTCTAGCCTTTAAAAAGAGTTTTTGATTATTATTTTCTCTCTCTCTAGAACTTAATAATAATAATAGATAGCTTTTGTATAGCGCTATTCTCTGGTGTACCCATACTCACTGCGCTTTACATTCTGCAACATTTTCTAAGTTTCACAAACATAATACATATAATTATGACAACTAACAATGTATAATATACAAGTACATGTGCCATATGAGAAACAGCAATATATAAAGAGAATGAATCATTATATTACTACCTACCCTTAATTCCATCTCTCCCAGTCCCCACCCCACCCCCAACTCACACACACACACTACACACACTCACACACACACACACACACACACAACACACGCACACGCACACTGACAAAACACACACACACCCCCACAACACACACACACACACACACACACACACACACTGATACACACACACACACACACACACACACACACACACTACATAATTATGACAACTACAAGTAACACTAACAATACATTGCCATATGAGAAACAGCACACATATAAGCACAACTGAACTAATACACTACCCAACACCACCCACACACACACACACACACTCACACTGACACACACACACACGAATATGAAACAGGTAGCGGTTGGCATGTACAAATCAATCAAATTGCCATGGCTTATTTCCTAGAACACCATATGAAGATCCAAAGTCTCTAGTTAATAGTCCGTAGAAGGTCCACATTTGAAATGATCACTTAAAACTCAGTGCACTGACATTGCGGTCACTAGCTCATGATAGTCTTGATTTTCGTCAGTAAAGACGGTTAGAATCTGTAGTCTGCAGAGACAATTACAACATGTATAAAAATGGCTTCACAAAACTGAAAAACAAAATAACCGTAAAAAGACAAGGGCCTATGACTTTTAGTAGTTTTAGCCTCTACGATCACGGACTGAATGTAACTAACTGTCCACTGACTCTTCAGTCGTCTGCTACAGGCTGAGAGAGATAACTCTCAGATTGCCAATCCAGTGACTTCCCCTAGTGTTATCAAACACAATATCAAGAATCAAAAGGACTGATCCTGCTTTACGTACACTTTACAGATTGTACTATACTGTTCTAGAAGAAACACACAGCTGCACATGCTCTTTGTGCTGCAATAGTAAACTGGCGCGACGTGGAATGTTAAACCGATTTTCCAGACTGGTTGTCTGTGGCGAGCACAACACATCGGATCCTCGGAGACCCATCAAGGTATTTGGTCCAGGATCCGAGATCAGGACGACACTCGTGCACGCGTTTGGTCAAATTTCACGCCAGTTGCGTGGAATGGCGACGCTAGAGACGCTCAACTTCAGTAACAAGGCCTTGAAGGACCTACCTGTGGACCCGAATCTGGACAATCGGCAGAGACAAGTCTCGGGAGCATGCTTTTCGAAGGTACAAGAGGTCGTGTCCTTGTGCAGTTGTGGTATAAAGAGGCATACCATTTAAGAGCTATAGATCTATACATGTGGTATAGTTCAGGAGCTGTGTGAGAGTCGAGGTGGCCGTCCTGGGCTGTCCGTCCTAACGAGCCTTCTGGTTTCCGTGGACGTAAAGATTGATTGAACCATGCTTCGGCATTGGTCTCAGCTTGTCCCTAATAATATGTCAACCGGACATCCGAGGATATTTTAAAAGCAACACAACAGCAGAGCTATGTGGGCAATACAGCACATGTGTGTAAAACTGAAAGTTGTTGACAAAGTGTCAAGTGTAAAACTAAAAGTTGTTGGCATACTGGTAAGAGTAAAACTAAAAGTTGTTGGCATCATGTTAAGTGTAAAACTAATTTTACTAAAAGTTGTTGGCATAATGGTAAGTGTAAAACTGAAAGTTGTTGGCATCATGTTAAGTGTAAAACTTAAAGTCGTTGACCAAGTGGTAAACTGTGTAAGGACGCAGCTATTTGCAGCTCGGCGGTGCAAATTAATGATACGTGGATTCTTATTGGCAGCACAGCTGTGTGAATAGTGGCCCATGGATTCTTATTGGCACAGCGGCTCTGCGAATAGTGGTTGGTGGTTCCCTTATTCTCACAGCTGTGAAAATAGTGACCTGCTGCACCATATTTTTTGCTGCTGTTCATAGTTCATGAGGGGTTGTGAAACTTATAGTATAAAATTTGCATTGCAATTAACCTACAATTTGGGCACATTGCAGTTTTCTTGCATCTGGAACTCTGCCATCCTCTCAGTCTCGTTAACAGCTTTCTGCCAGTGAGGATTTTCAGTTGCAGTCTTCAGCCCCCCATGAGAATGATGTGGTCTTTGATGCTTCCCGAGTGTTTTACTTTTAGTTGTTTCACAATCATTTCAAGTGAGTGGGAGCGAGTGATTGGGGGTGCAGGGAGCGGGAGAGATTTGTTGAAGGGGAGTCGGGGATTTATGTGTGTGTGACAGAGAAAGAAAGGGAGGGACAGCAAGAGAGAGAAAGGGAGTGCAGTGTATATATTATATGTGTGAATGTGTTTGCATGCAACTGGATGAGAAATGGTCAGTGGATTGAATGACTGTTATAATGTTGCACAGGTTGGGAGAAAGACACAATATAGACAGAAGACCCAAGAGAAAGAGAAGACAACGGATAGACTGAGACAGTAATAGTTTCGGCATGGCGGAACTTGAGACGGCTTTCACATTGGTTTGACTGAATAAGATGTAAAGCATACGCCGTACACCACTGCAACCAAACAACACAAGTTACTTAGTAATTGGATTTTAATGTTCTGTCAACTATACACTATACAGGGTCACCTGTGTGCGTGTGCGTTATCAATACAAAATGAAAGAAAAATATAGAAAAGGAATGGGCACACAATACAAAATTAAAAACGCTGAATGTTATATATATATCCAAGTCAGATGCATAACACCAGTGCCACATGGCAACACTGAAGCTGCACACACCACCTACCATATTCTAGCTGCTCAACAAGAGCCATACAGAAAAGTCTAACTCTTAGTCTTAATAAAAAATTAAAAAATTGAGTCTTCTGGAAAAAAAGTCAGGAGAATGGACCATTAGCTCTAAGTTCCAGCTCCAAAATGCTTGCATCCTAGCTTTATATATTAATTGCGTACTTAAACTTCTCTTCGTACTTGGGTTGTCCCTCTACTAGTACTTTTTCATTGGCACTATTTACACTGTGGCTGGCCACTGTGCAAAACTGAATGCTAGTTGCATCTTACAACCGGTTCATAGTTTGAAATGGCGGCAAGTGATCATGTGATATAAATCAGGTACTGTCACTGTGATTGGTTGTCTGCCACTCTGCACAGAAACGAATGAGTGATGACAGTACACAGAGCAGCTGTGCGAATAAGGAGCATTGACAGACAAATTATTCGCAGAGCGGCAGTGCGAATAGCCACTCCGACTGTGTAAAACTGAAAGTTGTTGGCATAGTGTTAAGTGTAAAACAAAACTAAAAGTTGTTAGCATAGTGTTAAGTGTAAAACTGAAAGTTGTTGCCAGAGTGTTAAGTGTAAAACTGAAAGTTGTTGGCAAAGTGTTAAGTCACAGTTGTAAAACTAAAACTGAAAGTTGTTGGCATAGTGTTAAGTGTAAAACTGAAAGTTACTGGCAAAGTGTTAAGTGTAAAACTGAAAGTTGTTGGCATAGTGTTAAGTGTAAAACTAAAAGTTGTTGGCATTGTGTTAAGTGTAAAACTGAAAGTTATTGGCAAAGTGTTCAGTGTAAAACTGAAATGAAAGTTGTTGCCAGAGTGTTAAGTGTAAAACTAGAACTTGTTGACAAAGTGTTAGGTGTAAAAGTACTAAAACTAAAAGTTGTTGCCATAGTGGTAAGTGTAAAACTAAAAGTTGTTGGCAGAGTGTTAAGTGTAAAACTAAAAGTTCTTGGCAAAGTGTTAGGTGTAAAAGTACTAAAACTAAAAGTTGTTGCCATAGTGGTAAGTGTAAAACTAGAACTTGTTGGCAAAGTGTTAGGTGTAAAAGTACTAAAACTAAAAGTTGTTGCCATAGTGGTAAGTGTAAAACTAAAAGTTGTTGCCATAGTGGTAAGTGTAAAACTAAAAGTTGTTGCCATAGTGGTAAGTGTAAAACTAAAAGTTGTTGCCATAGTAGTAAGTGTAAAACTGAAAGTTCTTGGCGTAGTGGTGAGTGTAACACTAACAGCTACAATCAACTCCTGTTACAGTGTTAGTGGATGCAGCTAGCATAGTCTGGGTTCATTCACAGGCAAAAACACTGCGAGTGTGACTGATATTTATCCCTGTCAACCTGGAGCAGCTGAACAATTACAATATAATTAAATTAATGGGGAGTCAGTGGAGCAGAGCAAGCATACTCACTGTCAAAAACTGAAGTTAAACACAATCAAGCGTGGACACCGAATGGATGGGTGACCATTACATGGTTGATGGTAGCCCAGAGATTTCTCTGGAATCAAATTCTATGCAAACTCTACCAAAGTCCTTCAAATGAGACTATAAATCAAGGTCCCCCGTGTGTCATGCAAAAAAATCACATACACACATTAAAGATCCTGTAGTCCATGTCAAAGTTTGGTGGATTATGAAAATGCCAAACTAACCCAGTATACAGTACAAAAAGTGTCAGTCTTCATAATGTAGAAGTTGGACAGTATACAGAAGAAGGTTAATCAATTTTGCTTCAATTTTTTTAATTTTAAATTTTGGTTAAAACCTGAAGCACAGGTGACTGCTAAGGCCATAGTTCAGGAGCTGTGTGAGAGTCGAGGTGAGTCCTGGACTGCGTCCTAAGAGCCGTTCGTGCTAAGAATTATTGCACGTCTTTGCATGGTACACTGTCCTAAGTCAACACATCGAGGACTAAAGCTCACTTCATCATCATCAATGCTAAGGTTCCAAAACAAGACCCAAACTCACAAAAGGTTTAAAATAACACTTATTTAATTTGACAGTACTCAACATGCAAATTTTCAAGTGCCAAAACAACACTTAAATAGTTAAAACAACTGTAAATAATGTCAATGAAAAATAAAATTTAGGCTACATATTTGCTTTTGGTTGTCATGTGTTGGTGTCCAGTCTTCTTCCAAACACTGGACGCCAACACACCACAACCAAAAGCAAATAATTATAAGTAAGTAAGTAAGTAAGCAAACATGGTGTTAACATCCACAGAAACCATAAGGCTTATTTAAGTTATTAGGGACAGGGAGAAGGGGTTTGGAGGTGGGGGAAGAGGGATATTATATACCTATTGCTACACTTTCATCACCAGAATGATTCCTGCATGGGCAGCCACGAGAGCCATTTTAATGTTTCAGTAGGAAGTGATGGACAAAGTCACAAGACAGTGTCCACAAACCACAACCTTTTTGAAGAGAAAGGAGAGCCGAAGCAGTATCGAACCGAGGTCCTTCCGCTTACCATCCTAATGCCTTACCGCTAGGCCAAACCGGCTCATGAATAATTATAAGACAAGTAGCCTACATTTCATTTTTCAATGTCTAACTGTTGTGCAGGTGTTGTTTTGTTTGAAAAAGGGGATTACCCTGACAAGCTGCATGTTGTATAAAAATAATAGTAATAATAATAATGAATACTTAGGCATCAACTGATAGCTAAGTACACGTTTTCAAATACTTCATTTGTAGTTCATGACAACATGAATGCACACACACACACACACAACACACACATGCACACCACGACACACACGCACGCACAACACAAAAAAAAAAAGCACCACCACCAACAATGCACAACACACACACACACACACACACACACACACACACACACTATAAAATTTGAGCCGCA
>JABMCL010000269.1:87500-95000 GCA_018857735.1 Alviniconcha marisindica | reverse complement strand
ATTCTTGGGGTAATCCTCTTCGTCAAGCTACAAAATGACATTTAAACAACAGTTAATGAAAAATGAGACGAGAAGCAAAATAACATAATTTTTGGTTGAGGTTGAGTTATGTTGTTTTTTGCTCAACCTCAGCCAAAAGAGAACAGTTATTTCACTTCTCATTTCAGTTTTCATTGTTTTTAACCATTTAACTGTTGTTTAAGTGCCATTTTGTAGTTTGACAAAGGGGATTACCCTGAACATTTGCAGACTGTGTGTCTGTGTCATAATAAATAAGCGTTCTTTTGAACCTTTTACTTGCTTGGATCTTGTTTCAGCATGCTAGCAGTCATTTTTGTTTCAGAGTTGTTGTTTAAAAAAAATTCTAACCCACTCCAGGCTTTAATGGGAGATCGTAAACCTTGTTTGATATCGTTATCATAAAGGTATGGTGGAACCCCTCCTGCCTAAAAGCAAGGAAAGGTGGTCTAATACCTTTAAGAGGCAACACCTACATCCTCTGCCTTCTCCTCATCTACACTGTCATCATTGCATCATCAACATTGTCATCATCAGCATGCCTTTACAATGACAGACCATGCATCACCTGCCTTCTCCTCATCATCACTGTCATCATTGCATCATCAACAGTGTCATCATCAGCATGCCTTTACAATGACAGACCATGCATCACCTGCCTTCTCCTCATCATCACTGTCATCATTGCATCATCAACAGTGTCATCATCAGCATGCCTTTACAATGACAGACCATGCATCACCTGCCTCCTCCTCCTCCTCCTCACTGTCATCATTGCATCATCAGCATCGTCATCATCATCATTAGCATTATTGTCACCATCATCATCGTCATCATCATTTGCATCAGCATCATCATTGTCATCATAAGCATCTGTAGCAGCAGCATTGTCAGCATTATCAGTATCATAGTATTGTCATCATCAGCAGCATTGTCATCATCATCAACAGCAGCATCATTATCAACATCATCATCAGCCTCATCATCATCAGCATTGTCATCATCATCATCAGCAGCAGCATTGTCATCATCATCAGCAGCAGCAGCAGCATCATCATCATCAGCATTGTCATCATCATCATCATCAGCATTTTCAACATCAGCACCAGCTTCATAATCATCAGCATGCCTTTACACTGACAGGCCATGCATCACCTTGGCATCCCCACGACCCGAGCTGGCACTTGCGTGACCTCGGACACCACCGTGGTGCGTGACATCTTCTACAGCGGAAACCCCAAGGAGGAGAGGTGTACCATTGTTCTGCGCATCGCCCAGACCTTCATCAGGTGGGAAGGATAAGCAGGATCAGTGTTTCTAAGGAGGCTTAATGCATAGTATTGTATTGGGAAGGATAAGCAGGATCAGTGTTTCTAAGGAGGCTTAATGCATAGTATTGTATTGGGAAGGATAAGAGGATCAGTGTTTCTAAGGAGGTTAATGCATAGTATTGTATTGGGAAGGATAAGCAGGATCAGTGTTTCTAAGGAGGCTTAATGCATAGTATTGTATTGGGAAGGATAAGCAGGATCAGTGTTTCTAAGGAGGCTTAATGCATAGTATTGTATTGGTAGGGATAAGCAGGATCAGTGTTTCTAAGGAGGCTTAATGCATAGTATTGTATTGGGAAGGATAAGCAGGATCAGTGTTTCTAAGGAGGCTTAATGCATAGTATTGTATTGGGAAGGATAAGCAGGATCAGTGTTTCTAAGGAGGCTTAATGCATAGTATTGTATTGGGAAGGATAAGCAGGATCAGTGTTTCTAAGGAGGCTTAAATGCATAGTATTGTCTTGATTGGGATGAAAAGGGCAATGTTTCGAAGGAGGATCAAATGCATAGTATTGTCTTGATTGGGATGAAAAGGGCAATGTTTCTAAGGAGGCTTAAATGCATAGTATTGTATTGGTAGGGATCAGAGGGGCAGTGTTTGTAAGGAGGATCAAAAGCGTGGTATTTTCTTGACTGAGAATGTGAGATTAAACAATCAGTGTTTTGAAGGAGGATCAAAGGGGCAGTATTGGCTTAATGGGCATCAAAGCAGCTTTGTTTTTAAGGAGAATCAAAAGGGATGGGGATTGAAGGGGATTTTGTTTAAGGAAGATGATATATGTGTGTTTTTTGATGGATATGAAAGGGGTTGTGTTTCTGAGGAGGATCTAAGGGGTGGTGTTTTTGAGGAGGATTTAAACGGTAGAGTTTTTGAGGAAGATCAAGTGGGGTGGGGGTGGGGGTTGTAGAAGATCAAAGGGGGGAGGGGGGGGGGGGATCAAAATGGGTGGTGTCTTTATTAGTTTTGAGGAGGATCAAAGGGGTGGTGTTTTTGAGGAATAAGGGTGGTGTTTTTGAGGAGGATAAAAATGGATTGTGTCTTTATTAGTTTTGAGGAGGATCTAAGGGGTAGTGTTTTGAGAGGATCAAGAGGGGGGTGTCTTTATTTTGAGGAGGATCAAAGGGGTGGTGTTTTTGAGGAGGATCAAATGGTGAAGTTAGAAAGGAGACGGGGAGGCTGTTAATGTTATTACTGCTAATGTTGGTGAATTTGTTTAAACTTGTTTTATGCATGAAAGTATACTGATATCCAGTCTTGTATGTAAGACACTCAATACTGGTGAGGTAAAATATACACTGGAAAATATGTTGGAGTATAAATTATAACATGCCATGTTAGCCACCCATCATTGCCAACCTTGACAGTGACATGATTCACACCCTTGTGATAAGTACTTCATATCACCTTGCCCTTGCCTTGTGATAAGTACTCCGTAACACCTGGCCCTTGTGATAAGTATTTCTGGCCCTTGTGATAAGTACTTCATAACACCTGGCCCTTGTGATAAGTACTTTGTAACACCTGGCCCTTGTGATAAGTACTCTGTAACACCTGGCCCTTGTGATAAGTACTCTGTAACACCTGGCCCTTGTGATAAGTACTTCATAACACCTGGCCCTTGTGATAAGTATTTCTGGCCCTTGTGATAAGTACTTCATAACACCTGGCCCTTGTGATAAGTATTTCTGGCCCTTGTGATAAGTACTTCATAACACCTGGCCCTTGTGATAAGTACTCTGTAACACCTGGCCCTTGTGATAAGTACTCTGTAACACCTGGCCCTTGTGATAAGTACTTCATAACACCTGGCCCTTGTGATAAGTATTTCTGGCCCTTGTGATAAGTACTTTGTAACATCTGGCCCTTGTGATAAGTACTTCATAACACCTGGCCCTTGTGACAAGTACTTTGTAACATCTGGCCCTTGTGATAAGTACTTCATAACACCTGTCCCCTTTGGTAAGTACTTGGTAACACCTGGCCCCTGCTCCTCTGTCTATGGTTGATTGGTTTGACCTTAAACCTTGTGGCGTATGCACAACTTTGTCTCTGGTTGGATGTGTCTAGGGTGTGGTTTGGTTTGTAATTTAATATTGGTCCCCAAATGTGTAGAAATACTGTTAATGGTACTGTGTCTGATACGGTTTTATTTGACATTATACTATACATTGAGGTCCTTTGTCAAACTGTGTCTGGATTTCTGCATCTGGATTTGGTTCAGCTGAATTGAGATTGTACCCTTTCTCTGGCCTGTGAAATCTGTAACGGTTGTTTTGTGTCTAGGTTTGTTTTGTTTGAGATGATGTCTGTATTGATACAGAGTGTTAGTGTGTTGTCCTGTGCCTTGGTTCGGTCCGTTTGATAATGCCGTCAAGATTCCAATGGTGGTTTTGAGTCTGGGTGTGGTTCATCTGCAACTTTGCCCAGCATACACCTTACGTATGTGGCTTTGCATGAAGTGACATGGTGCATGGTTGTATGGTGTACACAGAACGCGCTGAGACGGCAGCAGTTTCATGTGGCACCAACCATGCCAGCGCTGTAAGTACACCACTTCGGTGGATATTAAAGACGAATGTGCTGTAAAAAGCTATTCACTCATGCAGAATCACAATGCAAACGCAGTGAGTCTGCTCAAGAGTGGAGAATAGCGCTTCATAAAAGCAATCATCATCATCATCAATCGCGTTGGGAAATGCAGCGTTGGTTTTCTGTGGGCAGGTTTGGTTCATTTGAGATTTTCAAGCCAGCAGATGAGAATACAGGACGGCAGGGGCCCAGCGTGGGGCGTGCAGACATTCTCCACCAGCTCCTAGACTACACCATTTCCACATTTTACCCTCAGGTAAACTGACAGTTGCACTGGTTCCCTTCACTAGACTACACCATTTCCACATTTTACCCTCAGGTAAACTGACAGTTGCATTGGTTCCCTCCACTAGACCACACCATTTCCACATTTTACCCTCAGGTAAACTGACAGTTGCACTGGTTCCCTTCACTAGACTACACCATTTCCACATTTTACCCTCAGGTAAACTGACAGTTGCATTGGTTCCCTCCACTAGACTACACCATTTCCACATTTTACCCTCAGGTAAACTGACAGTTGCACTGGTTCCCTTCACTAGACTACACCATTTCCACATTTTACCCTCAGGTAAACTGACAGTTGCATTGGTTCCCTCCACTAGACCACACCATTTCCACATTTTACCCTCAGGTAAACTGACAGTTGCACTGGTTCCCTTCACTAGACTACACCATTTTACCCTCAGGTAAACTGACAGTTGCATTGGTTCCCTCCACTACACTACACCATTTTAACCTCAGGTAAACTGACAGTTATATTGCATCCACCACCCCCATTAGATTATACACCATCTCCACATTTCACCCGTAACTGACAGTTGTATTGCATCCACCACCCCCATTAGATTATACACCATCTCCACGTTTCACCCTTGGGTAACTGTCAGTTGTATTCCGCCCCCTCCCCACCCACCCACTGCCACCCCACACACCCTGGACCGTTTCTCCCCCCCCCTCCCCACCCCCACCCCCACTAGACTACACCATCTCCACATTTCACCCTTGGGTACTGACAGTTATATGCCCCCCCCCCTCCCCCCCCCCTCCCCCACCCCACCCCCACTAGACTACACCATCTCCACATTTCACCCTTGGGTAACTGACAGTTATATTGCCCCCCCTCCCCTCACCCCCCCACTAGACTCACCCATCTCCACATTTCACCCTTGGGAACTGACAGTTATACTGCCCCTCCCCCCCACCCCCCCACTAGACTACACCATCTCCACATTTCACCCTTGGGTAACTGAGTTTATTGCCCCTCCCCCTCCCCCACCCCACCCCCACTAGACTACACCATCTCCACATTTCACCCTTGGGTAACTGACAGTTATATTGCCCCCCCCACCCCACCCCCCACTAGACTACACCATCTCCACATTTCACCCTTGGGTAACTGACAGTTCTATTGCCCCCCTCCCCACCCCCCACTCCATCTCCACTTTGAGTACTTACCACCATCTCCACATTTCACCCTTGGGTAACTGACAGTTTATTGCCCCCCTCCCCCACCCCCCACTAGACTACACCATCTCCACATTTCACCCTTGGGTAACTGACAGTTATATTGCCCCCTCCCTCCCCACCCCACCCCACTAGACTACACCATCTCCACATTTCACCCTTGGGTAACTGGCAGTTATATTGCCCCCCCTCCCTCCCCACCCCCACCCCACTAGACTACACCATCTCCACATTTCACCCTTGGGTAACTGACAGTTTATTGCCCCCCCCCCCCACCCCCCACTAGACTACACCATCTCCACATTTCACCCTTGGGTAACTGACAGTTCTATTGCCCCCCCCCCCCCCACCCCCCCACTAGACTACACCATCTCCACATTTCACCCTTGGGTAACTGACAGTTCTATGCCCTCCCCCCCACCCCACCCCCACTAGACTACACCATCTCCACATTTCACCCTTGGGTAACTGACAGTTCTATGCCCCCCCCCCACCCCCACTAGACTACACCATCTCCACATTTCACCCTTGGGTAACTGCAGTTCTATTGCCCCCCACCCCCACCCCCCACTAGACTACACCATCTCCACATTTCACCCTTGGGTAACTGACAGTTCTATTGCCCCCCACCCCCACCCCCCACTAGACTACACCATCTCCACATTTCACCCTTGGGTAACTGACAGTTCTATTGCCCCCCCACCCCACCCCCCACTAGACTACACCATCTCCACATTTCACCCTTGGGTAACTGCAGTTATATTGCCCCCCCCCCACCCCCCACTAGACTACACCATCTCCACATTTCACCCTTGGGTAACTGACAGTTCTATTGCCCCCCCTCCCCACCCCCCACTAGACTACACCATCTCCACATTTCACCCTTGGGTAACTGGCAGTTACTATTGCCCCCCTCCCCACCCCCCACTAGACTACACCATCTCCACATTTCACCCTTGGGTAACTGGCAGTTATATTGCCCCCCCCACCCCCACTAGACTACACCATCTCCACTTTCACCCTTGGGTAACTGCAGTTTATTGCCCCCCCCCCCACCCCCCACTAGACTACACCATCTCCACATTTCACCCTTCGGTAACTGGCAGTTATATTGCCCCCCCTCCCCACCCCCACTAGACTACACCATCTCCACATTTCACCCTTGGGTAACTGACAGTTCTATTGCCCCCCACCCCCACCCCCACTAGACTACACCATCTCCACATTTCACCCTTGGGTAACTGGCAGTTCTGTACGAGGATCAGAGCAGGAACATGACAATGAAGATGTTGATGATGATAACGATGACGTGAATTATGGGAAATCAGTACCAGAAGAGGAGCATGACAATGATGATGACGATGATTGATTACAATGACACAGATTATGGGAAATCAGAATCAGAGGAGGAGCATGAAGATGACAGTGAGGATGAAGATTGTGATGGTGATAATGATGAGATGGATTATGGGAAATTAGAATCCGAGGAGGAGCATGACAATGATGATGACAGTGATGATGTTAATGGTGAAAAGGTATTCCGAATAAGAGAATGAGGGTAATGATGATGGTGATGATGATGATGGAGAAAAGGAACTCAGGCTGAGAGGATGGGGGCGATTAACAGGAGATGTAAAGGACCGAGGATGTTGATGATCTTTTGGAGGCTGTCGGTTTTGGTGATGAGGATGGGGACAGACTGATAACAATGATGACGACGATGTGCAGATCTGGCAGCAGTATGAAAATGGGGACAGGCAAGAAATGTACGTGGCCATGTTTGGCGAAGTGGTGCGTCGCACAGCTCGACTTGTGGCCGACTGGCAGTGCGTGGGATGGTGTCACGGGTACGAATACAAAGACCTCTGCTTCTTGCCCTCCAGCTGTCCTCTCCTCCACCACTGAATCTTTCTCTCTCACTTTGTCTCTGTCTCTTTGTCCCTGTCTACCTCTTTCTCTCTCTGTCTGTCTGTCTGTTTTTGTGTGTCTGTCTCTGTCTCTGTTTCTATGTCTCTGTCTGTCTGTCTGTCTGTCTGTCTGTCTGTCTGTCAACGTCTTCTCCACCACTCTCTCTCTCTCTCTCTCCCTCTGTCT
>JABMCL010000269.1:72500-82500 GCA_018857735.1 Alviniconcha marisindica | reverse complement strand
GCAGATGATGACTGTTTCCCTTTCAGTCAGCTACAGATGATGCTGACGAAGATGACTGTTAGCCTTACAGACAGCTACAGATGCTGCTGACAATGACTGTTTTTCTTTCAGACAGCTGCAGATGATGCTGGTGATGATGACTGTTTGCCTTTCAGACAGCTACAGGTGATGCTGACAATGACTGTTTGCCTTTCAGACAGCTACAGGTGATGCTGACGAATGACTGTTTGCCTTACAGACAGCTACAGATGATGCTGATGATGATGACTGTTTGCCTTACAGACAGCTACAGATGATGCTGATGATGATGACTGTTTGCCTTTCAGACAACTGCAGGATGCTGATGCTGACGATGACTGCATGTTTTCCTTTTCAGACAGCTGCAGATGATGATGATGATGATTCAGACCAACCCTGGCCTGCTCCCTGCACTGGGGCGAGGCTTCGCGGCACTGAGTGCGGAACTGGAACGCATGGAGAAGTTCAAAGAGCTGGAGGTATGGTTGGCTGGAAGTGTCAAGGGAGTTTGAGCAGTGTAACTGACAGTGCTCCATACGTAAGGGATATAGCTCAGTGGTACCCTAGCTGGAGGTACGGTTGGCTGGAAGTGTCAAGGGAGCTTTGGGGAGGTGTTTTAACCTTTGGGAAAAGTGGGAAATTGGAGGAAAGGGGTGTAAATTTGACAGTGCTTCTGTTTTGCAAGGGATATAGCTCAGTGGTACCATAGCTGGAGGATTTTTTTGGGGTTTTGGGGTGGAAGTGTTTAAGGGAAAAAGGGTTTGGAGGAGGTTGGTAACTTTTCCAGTGCTCTTTTAAGGGAAAACCCGGGCCTCGGAGATACCAAGGAGCTTGGGAGGGTTACAATTGGGGCTGGAAAAGTTGGTTCAAGTGTCAAAGGAGTTGGAGAGGTGTAACTTACCGTGCTCTTTAAGGGATACAGCTCGGCGATACCATAGCTGGAGGTACAATTGGCTGGAAGTGTCAAGGGAGTTTGAGCAGTGTAACTTACAGTGCTCCATGTGTAAGGGATATAGCTCAGTGGTACCATAGCTGGAGGTACGGTTGGCTGGAAGTGTCAAGGGAGTTGGAGAGGTGTAACTGACAGTGCTCCATGCGTAAGGGATATAGCTCAGTGGTACCATAGCTGGAGATATGGTTGGCCGGAAGTGTCAAGAGAGTTGGAGAGGTGTAACGTTTTAGTGCTCTTTAAGGGATACAGCTCGGCGATACCATAGCTGGAGGTATGGTTGGCTGGAAGTGTCAAGGGAGTTGGAGAGGTGTAACTGACAGTGCTCCATGTGTAAGGGATATAGCTCAGCGGTACAATGCAAGCTTTGTGATCAGAAGGTTGTGGGTTCAATCCCTAGCAGGAGCAGCAGAAGAAAGAAAAAATTGTAGGAACTCTGGAGAATGTTTTTGTCCAGTCCGCTTTTTGTGACTCTTATTTCGGTATCCCTTTCACCCCAGTTTTGACACAGCCGCACGTAAAATACCTCAGTCATTCTGCCAGATATGCAGGTGGAGAGTTGCACCTAAGCATACACAGACTTGACCTGTGCCGACAGGGTGGAGTGGGGCTGACTATGCCCAGGCATAGCGGGAAAACCCATCAAGGAAACAAGCTCATCGGCAGCTTGTTAGGGAATGCTCGTCCACAGTCATCCCAGCTTGCTGTGCCACTGTGTACTGGTCCCCTTGTTTTTTCCTTCTTCTATTTTTTTTTATTTTTTATTTTTTTATTTCATTGGTCCTTACGGGAAATTTGGGCTGCAGCAGCCCCAAGAGCGGCGTTACCCACAATGCCATTCCTGTCAATGTGTGCAGTATGTCCGTCTGTCCAGACAATGTCAGTTCGGGATCTTTAACCTACACACAGATGTTGAGGCATGCGATTGCACACGGGGGCTGTACGGACAGTGTAAGAGAGTCTGCACTGAAAGCTAACTTTGGGGAAAAAATCTTGCTGCGCTGGGGACTTGAACCAGCGTTGTGCCTTCCTTTTTGGCCTGACGCTGTGCCTGTTTAGGCATCCCTCCACTCGGCCTGAAGGGTTGGAACATTGTGCATGAGCTAATCATAAGTGGAGATGAAAAGAGGAAAAGTGCAGGTCAGAAATGATCTGTGAGACCTTGCCCCGTGGTCTTGCAAGACAAATCTCAAACACTTGTAAAACAGACTTTGGGGTATTTTGTATTATTTATATTTTTCTCTTAAGTTGAGGTTTGCATGTGTCCTCTTTTTGTGATAAATAACCATAATTAATGAGGTAATTATTCTGAAAATCCATGTGTCTGGTTTAGAAGGAAAAAAATGGAAAAAGAAAGCGGCGTGGAAAGAAGAAGCACTTGACACTTCCCCGAAAGGACAAGAGAGGGCCGTCGTCAATCAGATGAACTCCGGAACCATTTCAAAGGCAACCTTTGGGAAACTTCGAGAGATGTGGGGGACACATATATGGGCTTTTCTGAGTGCATAGGTACCACCTTGAACGGAACGGAACTGAGTCTAGATTTGATGTTGCAGGGTGAAACTCAAGCCGCCAAGACTAGCCGAGACCGAGAGAAGTGGAATGAGTGGCTCCTGAAGTACACCGACAGACTGAAACTGGAAGTAGATGCAGCCAATGAGAGCAAGGTGTCTTTGGAGTCGGCCAATCAGGAGCGAGTAGCAGCAATGAATTCAAGCAACCCCAGGTCAGAGGCAAAATATTACACACCTTGTTCAGTTTCTGTGAGGACATTGAAGTGAAGTTTGAAAGAGTTTTGCAGTACTGTGGTTTTCTGACTACAACTTGGTGAAACTATCCCCCACACACACAGTGAAACTTTTCCCCCACACACTGTGAAACTTTTCCCACACATACAGTGAAACTTTCCCCCACACACAGTGAAACTTCCCCCAATAATACCCCCCCCACACACACAGTGAAACTTTCCCCCCCACAATAAAACCTCCCACACAAGTGAAACCCCCCACCCCCCAGTGAAACCACCACCACACAGTGAAACTTTTCCCCCACACACAGTGAAACTCCCCCACACACAATGTGAAACTTTCCCCCACACACACAGTGAAACTTTTCCCCCACACACAGTGACAACTCCTCCCCCCCCCACACACACACAGAGTGAAACTTTCCCCCCACACACAGTGAAACTTCCCCCCACACACACAGTGAAACTTTCCCCCACACACAGTGAAACTTCCCCCACACACAGTGAAACTTTTCCCCACACACAGTGAAACTTTCCCCACACACAGTGAACCCCCCCCCCCCCCACCCACCACCACCACACACACAAGTGAAACTTTCCCCACACATGAACCCACCACGACCCCCCCAACCCTCACACACACACAGAGTGAAACTCCCACACAGTGAACTTCCCCCCACCCCCCACACACACACACACAGTGAAACATTTCCCAACAGGAACCCCCCCCCCCACCCACCCACCCACACACACAGTGAAACCATCCCCCACACACATACACACACAGTGAAACTTTCCCCCACAAATTTGACCCCAGTGCCTACAGTTGGTAGCATTTTTTCTGTAAATAAATTTTGCACACATGCTTTTCTGAAGTATGATAATAATAATAATGGAAATTTGTAAAGTACCTACCCTGCGGCTCAAAGAGCTGAACAAGCATAGTATAACACACATAATGAACATCAAGATGGAAATGTTATCAGCAATAAAAATGTATATAAGAAAAAACAAAAAGCTAACACATAATATAGACAAGTTGAAGGAAAAGTACTGCTGCCAGGATCAGATAGAATTTTGCACTGTTTTATCATTAGCATAACATTTGAATAACCGCAGTGGAAAATTTGGGGTGTTGCTTGATCCTGGAACATTAAACCAGTCACCAGATGTAATATTGTACATGACAGATCAGTAAAATGAAATCACCACATGCACACATGCACACACACCACACACACACACACACCACACACACACACCAACACACACACCACACACACAGTCAACACACAACATAATACAGACACACATTCACACGACACACACACACACCACACCATGACACACACACAGCACACACCACACACACCCATGCTACACACAACATCACATCACACACACACACACACACACACACACACACACACACACACACACACATATACACACACCCACATGCCCTACACACACAACTACACAACAACACAAACAAACAACATGCACACAACACACACACACACACACACACACACACACACACACACACAACACATACACAATACTGCACAACACACACACCACGCATGCACAGCACCATACTCACACACACACACACTCACAAACACACACAAACACACACACGCACCCATCCAAACACAAACACACACACACACACACACACACACACACACACACACACACAGCAGCTTCTTCTCTATAACTTGTAATTTAATAGACCATCCAGTCACGATATTTCTTTATGGTTAAGAGCATGAACTGCTTGTAACAGCATGTACAAAGTTCCAACATGACAACAAACACCACTCTCACGTTTGAAACTGGCTGTGTATGTTGCGCTGCAGGGTGGTTTTGCGGAACTACATTGCGCAGAATGCCATAGATCTGGCGGAGAAAGGGGACTTCACTGAAGTCCAGCACGTCCTCAAGATCCTGGAACGACCCTTTGATGAGGCACTGCCAGGGGAGGCAATGGTTTCCACAGGGGAGACAAATGCTGCAGTCAGTGACGAGTCAGAAGGTGGGAAAATCACGTAGCAGCCATTAGCAGCCAGTTACACTGACGGACATTTCTTCCCGGCTGAGCTCGCGCTTTGCATGGGATACCAGCGTGTAAACACAAAAACATTTGGTGATAGGTCGTTTTCTTACGCTGGCCCATCTATTTGGAACAGTTTGCCTCAAACACTCTGCCACTCTGATTCGGCCTCCTCTTTTAAAGTCACCCGCAAGACGCACCTGTTCAGTAACTGTTTTAAAGCTTTTTTCTCAACCATGCCTATTCCCCTATCTGATACGTATGTGTGTGTGTGTGTGTGTGTGTGTGTGCATATGCATGCATGTGTGTGTGTCAGTGAGTTGTTTGGATGAAGGGTGGACTGAGAGATAGAGTGAGATATGTAATGCATTATTAAATTAGGTTGTGTATTGTTGGATTGTTTGATTTGTAGCAGTTTGAGCTTCACACATGTATAGTCATAGAGGGATTCAGCACATTAAACATGCATTTCTTCTTCTTCTTCTTGAAAACGTCTGTCTCACAGATGTCTGTCCTTCCTTTTTGGTTTGCTTTGAAGAGGGTTTTCTGGTGGGTGGGTGATGGTGGTGATATGTTATTTGCTTATGCATATTTTACAGATTTGAGATTGGTTTAGTTGATTGACAAACGTTTCTTTTGGATTGCAGCTACGGCTTCCTGCTCCAAGGGAGGTGACTCCACTGCCAAGCCATCTCATGTCAGCAGAACTATAAACTACGAGGGCAAACCGCCCGACTGGTCCATAGACCTGCGGGTCACTTGATCGTCATAAGCATCACCAGATTCCCCATTTGCCTGTCGCCGTTTTGCAAGACATTGTGTGTCTGTCGTAACAGTTGGTAATCTCCTGGTCTTTTTTCTCTCAGTCTTGTTCTCCGTTAACCTGTCAACAGGAAAGGGAAAGCTCTGCATAATTTGTTCATTGATGACATGAGGTGGCTGTGGGCTGTTGAACATTGAAAGTGTGGAATGTCCTGTCTACATAATTTGTTCTTCGATGACAGCAAATGACTTTGAAAGGGTGAAGTGTCCTATCTGCGTAATTTGTTCTTGGATGACAGAAAGCAAAATGACTGTGAGCTGTCAGGTATTGAAAGTGTGAATTTAGTGTCTTATCTGCGTGCACTGACTGCCAGATCATGTCTATCGCTCAAAATTAGGTGACATTAATCTCTCTCTCTCTCTCTCTCTCTCTCTCTCTCTCTCTCTCTCTCTCTCTCTCTCTCTCTCTCTCTCTTGTGAAGGAAATCTGCCCTTCAGTGTCCAACTGAAATCAGGCTACCAAAATGGCAGAACACAGACTTGTATTGTAAAATGGCTGACTTCAAATGTCTGGTGATGGTTTGAATTCTGTGATGCGTCTTATGAGATTCTTCCATGCTTCACGGCTGACTGAAGGATGGCAACTGGCAAAAACTCAAATCTGTAGCAATTGTATGTGTATGAAAGTAATCCATGTTTATTAATAACGACACAGGAAATGTTCACGAGTATGTTACTGCATGGTTCTCACTGTCAACAAAGCTCTATTTTATCAATAAAAGGGGAATAACTCTGGTTTATCAGTAAAAAGGGAGTAACTCTGGTCTATCAGTAAAAGTAGAGTAATGAGCAACTTTGCTGGCTTGAGCATTGCGCTGCCCAAATAGGCCCAGCGCCACCTGGCTAGTGTAGGGGAGATCATTTGCAGCTGACTTGAGCTTTGTCAAAGCCCCAAATATGCCCAGCGCCACCAAGCGGGGTGATCCGCAGCTAAGTCGCCCATTCCCTTTGTCAATAAGGGGAGTAACTTCCTTACTTTTTCTGCCCATCAAGTTTATGAATATACAAATGATGTGAGCATAAACATGTCCCACATTATCTGCGTTCAGATGCTTTTACAAGGGTACAAGGATACATGGGTGTTAATTCCCCAGTGACACTAAAATGTGCACAGGAATTTGTCTTGGTGAAGTTCCATTTACTAAGTGCATTGACTAAAAGACAAAACATTACAACTAGCCACGTATAAAAGTTTTAAATAAATTGCAATGCAATGTAAGCTACCACACATGCTCACGCACACACACACACACACACACACACACACACACACACACACACGCACAAATACACATACACATGCACACACATACATTCCATTTTGCTCATAACAACCAGCACATGCTCATGCATGTGCACACAAGTGCACACACATGCATGCACACACACACACACACACACACACACACACATTACTCACACACACACACGCACACACACACACACACACATATTCCATTTTGCTCATAACAACCAGTACTTATGTGTGTGCACTAAGAACAGGACTCTCCCACTTGTTTTAGTAGTTAGTAAGTTTTGGCAATGTGACATAATCTGGTGCTTCCAACAAATGGAACACTTAAAGTAGCTTTAGACCACAGCGTTCCCCTGGACTTGATCTCCGACTCAAATAGACATGGTTAGTTGCTTCTTTTTTTTGAAGAGAAGACAATAATTGTGACTATGATGTGACAGTTTCAAATTTAACCTCATGATAGCTTGTAGCAGTATAATGTTAAGCTTTTTGTTTGTTTGGTTTTAAAGCTATTTTTAGATATCCACACTTAAAACTTCAAACATAATTTTCTTTTATGGACATTGCTGTTGGCATTGGTATTGACAATCATCAACCAGTTAGCTGGGAAAACTGGTATTTGTGTGTATAGGCATGTGTGTGTGTGTGTGTGTGTCGTGTGTGTGTGTGTATGTTTGTGTGTGTGTGCATGTGTGTGTGTGTGTGCGTGCGTGTGTGCAGCCAATCTTCTGTTTTTCAGTCAGCCTTGAGTATGTTTATGAAGACATTGTGTAAACTCTATGAGCCACATATGTTGGAAACTGGATTCTCATTAAGACCATCCTGTCTATCACGGTGTACATATATATATATATCTCTGTATATATGTGATGAATGTGTATTTGTTTGGTTGTACATTCCTGTGTTGCAATGCATGTTCAGTCATACTCATGTATGTTTATTCAGTGGTATGTATTTCTGTGTACGTGGGCAGTTCTCATGTCCTGGATTTTTTAATTTTTAATTTAATTTTAATTAACAGTGCTACATGTTGGTAAACATACATCTTGTTTGTTCCAGTGTCCACCCCCCCTCCTTTTTTTGTTTTTGTTTGTTTGTTGTTGGGGTTTTTTTGGGGGGGGGTAGAAGGGGAGTGAGGGCAGGAGAGTGGTGGGGGTAGTGAAAGGGAGGAGAGAGAGGAAGAAGATGAAAAGAGGAGTAAGAGAGTGGTGGGGGAGAGGGAGAGTGGGGGTGGGGGGGAGAGATGCGGAGAAAGGTGGAGAGGATGGGGGTGGGGGTAGAGGATTGGAGAGATGGAAGGAGAGAGAGAGGAGGGGTGGCTAGGGAGGGAAGGAGAGAGGGAGGAGGGGTGGCTAGGAGGGAAGAGAGGGCAGAAGAGTGGGGGATGGAGAGAGAGAGAGAGAGAGAGAGAGAGAGAGAGAGAGTTCAAGGGAGAGCAGCGGGGAAAGGCTCTGCTGTTGGAGAGCTGCAGAGTAAACTAACTTTGTTCTTTGACGAAAGGCCTTGTGCACATCGAGTCATTACGTCTACTGTGAGGGTCTCTCGCTCGCTCTCTCTCTCTCTCTCTCTCTCTCTCTCTCTCTCTCTCTCTCTCTCTCTCTCTCTCTCTCTCTCTCTCTCTCTCTCTCTCTCTCTCTCTCTCTGACATTGTTCCTTGACGAAAGACTATGTGCTCATTGAATCACTACGTCTACTGTGAGGGTCTCTCTCTGTCTGTCTCTCTGTCTCTGTCTGTCTCTCTCTCTCTCTCTGTCTCTGTCTGTCTGTCTGTCTGTCTGTTTGTCTCTCTCTCTGTCTCTGTCTGTCTGTCTGTCTGTCTGTCTGTCTGTCTGTCTGTCTCTGTCTGTCTGTCTGTCTGTCTCTCTCTTCTCTCTCTCTCTCTCTCTCTCTCTCTCTCTCTCTCTCTCTCTCTCTCTGTCTCTCTCTCTCTCTCTCTCTCTCTCTCTCTCTCTCTCTCTCTCTCTCTCTCTCTCTCTCTCTCTCTCTCTCTCTCCCTGATACGAGTTTACAGGTTGAATGGATGTAATAACCAGTTACTTATGCTTACCTCCTCTTCAAGTCCGATTCTGTATGATAAAACTTTTTTGCAAAGTGATATTTAATTATGTCAAACGGGGTCTGTCAGTTTCATTGTGATACATTTAGCAATTCCCAAATGGCAGAGGTATTTATTTACCTGTTTGTGCTGGCGTTTTGTTGATCTTGACCCAAATTTTGTGTGTAATAATGGGCGAGTGTTAAGAAGACATATGTGGAATGTTATGTGGATTACTGTTTGTTCTGAATGTGAGGGTGTGAAGTGTTTTATGCTTGTTTCTGTTGTCTCCAAGATATTATTCTACACCAGAAGCTCCTTTGCATATGTTTGTCTTTTTATCTTTTGATTAGATAACCAGTTTATTACTACTGTTGTGCTGTGACTTTTTTTCTGCCAAATCCACTATAACGACTTGGCACTTGTGTGTGTGTGTGTGTGTGTGTGTGTGTGTGTGTGTGTGTGTGTGTGTGTGTGTGTGTGTGTGTGTGTGTGGTGCGTGCGTGCGTGCGTGTGTGTGTGTGTATGTAATGTAGATATGCAGATATGTGTGATTAAAGCTTCCAAAGGGAAGACCTAAAGGTTGAAAGATCGGAAAAGATACATCTTGCTTGTTGGCCTCCTTGCCTTTATTTCTCATATACATGTATTTATAATGGGCATTTCTAAATCGCCTACCCTGCGACTCAAAGCACTGAACAATACAAACATTACAGGACAAACATGTACACTAATATCAAGATTATCACTTTAACATAAAACTAACAGTTTCCACATTACACATTTTGGGGACTTCAGTCGATAGAGGTCTTGGCGATCGGAACACTTGCTTGTTGTGATGTATTGAGTAGACTAAACTTTCCAGTGGACTGTAATAAACGACGTTTGGCAAATGCTTTTGTTTTGATTTGAAAGTCGTGATTTAACTCTGTGGACGGGTATAGCTCTGTTGGCAGAGCGTCGGACCGAAAAGCCAAGTTGCAGCACTGACGCGGGTTCGAGTCCCCGGTGCGGCAAGGTTTTTTTCTCCCGGAGTCAACTTTCAGTTCCCGGTGCAACAAGGAATTTTTCTCCCGGAGTCAACTTTCAGTTCCCGGTACGGCAAGGGATTTTTC
>JABMCL010000269.1:47500-67500 GCA_018857735.1 Alviniconcha marisindica | reverse complement strand
GGTATTCATGTCTTTGTCGGTTCGGCCAGTGTGTGTGTGTGGGGAGGGGGTGTGTAGGTGCGCGCGAGCGTGTCCGTGTGCGTGCGTGCATGCTGTGTGTGTGTGTGAGTGCGCGTGGGGGGGATACAAGTCTGTGTGTGTGGGTGGGTGGGTGTGTATTTGTGTGTGTGTGCGTGGGGGGGATACAAGTCTATTGGTGTGTGTGTGTGTGTGTGTGTGTGTGTGAGAGAGAGAGAGAGAGAGAGAGAGAGAGAGAGAGAGAGAGAGAGAGAGAGAGAGAGAGAGAGAGAACCCAACCCGGAAGGGGCTATAAGAAGAGAGCAAACCCATGTTCACGCTCCTTACAAAGCGCCACAAAGTTGATCCTTTGCCATCGGACCTCTCCCGAGCTGATGTCCTCCACGTTCATGTCTTGAGATCGCAATCCGACAGCAAAGCCTGACTCAATCAAGGAGGAATTTAGTTCCATTTCATCGTGTGAAAAGTGCAGGACGTCATCAAACGTGGACGAATTACCACAGCACGAGATCAAAAAGAGCGCCAAGAAGGAAGGCAGTTGGGAATTTTGCTGTGTTTGAATCGCATAATCATTTGACAGCCTCTCCGCTGTTCATGACTTTGTAATTTTAAAAGCTTCGGATTATAGTCCTGTAGATCGCGTTTGACGTTTCCAGCAAAGGATTTCTGGCAAGGAAAAAAGAAAGAAAACGAAGAAAGAGAGAAGAAAAGAAAGGAGGAAAGAAAGAAAGAAGAAAAGAAAGAAAAAAGGAAAGAAAGAAAGAAGGAAAGAAAGAAGAAAAGAAGGAAAGAAAGAAAGAAGATTCCCCTGCCATACGAACGTCTTATTCTAAAGTCTGCAGGTAAGTGCGAGAAAGCGTCTTCTTCATCATCTTCATCCGTTTAGTGGCCACAACCATGTCGTTGGGGAATGCTTGTTGATTATACACTGCCACTTTTTGGGGCTCTCTGTCTCTGTCTCTCTCTCCCCCCCCCCCCACCTCTCTCTCTCTCTCTCTCTCTTTGTCTCTGTCTGTCTGTCTCTGTCTCTCTCTGTGTCTCTCTGTCTGTCTGTCTGTATGTCTGTCTGTCTGTCTGTCTGTCTGTCTGTCTGTCTGTCTGTCTCTCTCTCTCTCTCTCTCTCTCTCTCTCTCTCTCTCTCTCTCTCTCTCTCTCTCCTCTCCCCCCCCTCATCTTCTGTCTGTCTTGTCTGTCTCTGTCTCTGTCTCTCTCTATCTCTCTCTATCTCTCTCTCTGTCTGTCTGTCTGTCTGTCTGTCTCTCTCTCTCTCTCTCTCTCTCTCTCTCTCTCTCTCTCCTCTCTCTCTCTCTCTCTCTCTCTCTCTCTGTATCTGTCTGTCTGTCTGTCTGTCTCTCTTCTCTGTCTTCCCACTCCTGTCTCTGTGGGTTTATTTTTATGCACATTGATTTATTCAATTATTTGATTTGATTTTAATGCATACTATGCAAATGTTCACTAAGCGTCGTCGGTTTGTTTTCACTGCTATCTTGCTGACACATGGTAAAATAAAACAGAGTCTAGCCTACATGCAGTGCGAAATGGACAGTAGAGAGTCGATCTTCACCACAGACCATCTATGATCACGAACCCGGCGGTCCACCGGCTCCCGCTTCCGGCCTTAACCCCTTCACTGCCCCAGCGTGTACCAATGGGGTGCAGACTCACACGCACGCAAACAGCATATTTAGCTGACGGTCCTCTAACAAATCTACCTTCAACACTGTGTATTTTGATAGACTGAAGTCATGTCAGGCGCTCGCGCGAAGGGAGTGGGTTGGCGGGAGCCGGAGTGATTTCAAGTTTGGCACTTTTATTGTATAGAATATCATATTTAGGTTAATATGTATCATGTGAGCGCTCAGGGCGTTGATGAGCGCATGTTAAATGTACATTGTTGTTATTATTTATATTAGTAGTATTAGTATTAGTATTAGTATTATTGCTGTTGTTGTTGTTGTTATTATTATTATTATTATTTATTAACATTATTGTTATTATTATTACTATTATAATTATTAATATTATTTATTATTATTATTATTCGTCGTATTCCGAGTGACCGTACAGCGAGCATGGCAGTGAAAGGGTTAATAGACGGTTAAGCGATGAGAGCCGTTTTAATGTTTCATTAATTGTGAGGGACAAAGTCACAAGACAGTGTCCACAGACCACAGCCTTTTTGAAGAGAAGGGAGATCCCAAGCGGAATCGAACGGAGGCCCTTCATTCTGCTCACCGGCTTAATGCCGTACCCAGACTGACCTAGTTAGACTGGACATAGCTCGACCAAAAACAAACAAGCAAACAAACAAAAAACAAAAAAGAAAAGAAAACTAGATTAGCCCTCCATCTCATTTTCATTTTTTTTTTTTTTTTTTTACCGTTTAATTGTAGTTTAAGTGTCGTTTTGTACCCTGAAAATTCGCGCGCCGTGTTTTGCCCTAATAAATGTTATTTTCAACCTTTTATGTGTTTGGATCGAACGCCTTACCGCTAAGGCCAAACCGGCTCACAGCCCCTGCGTCTCATTAGTCTCCTATTTTCTCAGTGTGAAAGCAGAGGACTATCCGCGCCGAGATCGTCCCAAGCCGGGCCATTTTCCGCGAAGCACAGCCCTAATTCCCGGCTTGTGTTTCTGTCCCTACAGCTGTAATCAGACGGGCTGAGCAGCACCTGCTGATGCTCCAACAGGGCACTGAAGTTAAACTCTCCAAAACCGGTTGCCAGTTTAGAAAGCCACCGTCTTGGTATAATTATTATGTGTCCATTTGTCTTCTCCAGATTTTGCTAATTTTCCAAGCCACTGAAGGTGAAAGGCTTTCTGTAAATGAACGATATTGGCCTATTGTTAGGGAAGGCAATGGGAACACACACACACACGCACACGCGCCGCGCGCGCGCACACACACACACACACACACACACACACACACACACACACACACTCTCTCTCTCTCTCTCTCTCTCTCTCTCTCTCCACACACACACACACACACACACACACACACACACACACACACATCTCTCTCTCTCTCTCTCTCTCTCTCTCTACACACACACACACACACACACACACACACACACACACACACACACACACACACACACATACACACCACCCACCACCACCAACAACAACAACAACAACAACAAAACGGCAATGGGACAGATGCAGGGAACCAGAAATCGGGCACACTTGTTCCTTGTCTGTAAATCTTTTAAAGTCCATTTCTGTCAATACAATGTCAACAGGGCAGATGGTACCTCTTTGCTCCGTTCCCCTTTAAATGCCCTGCAAGCGTTGGTAGGCGTGCCCCACTGACCGTTGTGTCGTCACTCTCTTCCCTCACAAACACACACACACACACACACACACACACACACACACACACACACACACACACACATACACACACTACAGCAAGACGGTAATAATGAACAGAACGAACTAAGCATATGTAAACACTTTCTAAATTTCGAAATATTTCACCGCAAACTGTAAATCTACAAGAACACCCCCCCACCCCCCACCCCCACCCCCCATGAACCCCATACAAACCCTGCCTGCTTTTCTCCCGATCTATCTGACCAAAGTATCCGGGGCGGGGATACAGCTCAGAGGTACAACGCCGTCCTCGTTATCGAAAGGTCGTGAGTTCAATCCCCGGTTGGAGCGGCGGGAGAATTTTCTTCTCCAGGGTCAACTTTCCGCGCTGACTCTTATTCCGGTATCCGTTCCACCCCCGTGTTACCGCAGCAGCGCGTAAAAGATCCCGGTCATTTTACCCAAAGTGTAGGTGGCAGGTTGCAGCTGAACACGCACGCATCCACTTAGTTGGAACTGAAACTTCTCTAGCCGGCTACCGAGTGTAAAGTGGGTTGCCTCAGTCCGGTGAATGAGAATACGAACAATCCAGAATTGTTCTTCTACGGTTCTTTTGAGGATGTTGAGTTGAGTTGAGTGTGTTGCTTTACGTCCACAGAAACCGTAGGCTTATTAGGGACGTGTTTTGAGACTGTGGAGTTGAGTTGAGTGTGTTGCTTTACGTCCACAGAAACCGTAGGCTTATTAGGGACGTGTTTTGAGGATGTTGAGTTGAGTTGAGTGTGTTGCTTTACGTCCACAGAAACCGCAGGCTTATTAGGGACGTGTTTTGAGGCTGTGGAGTTTATGTACCTTGTGTTTACAGGCATATGCCATATAAGGGTTACCGTGGGTGACTCAGGTCTTTGTTGTTGTGCTTGTGTTACGTATTTTGAGCGCTAATTGTGTGTTGATTCTTCTACGGTGTTCCGGGGCTGTCCTCAGACGTATAGCATGACGGTATTAATGAATCTGGTTGTCTACAGCAGGTCCCCTTCGGAACCCCAGCTTTTCTGCATGCGTGGATCCTTCGGGCCAGTGATGTGTCCGTGCTTCCTTCTATACTTATTATCTATCTGACCAAATTCATTCTGATCATTTCTCATCAGGTTACCTATAACTTGATCTATCTGACCAAATTTGCATTCTGATCATTTCTCATCAGGTTAATTATAAAGTATCTGACCAAATTCATTAAGATCATTTCTCATCAGGCTTCCATTTACCTTTCAGAACTTTCTTCACCTTTACACTCCTTCCCGGCAGCTCCGCTCTTCTTCAGACACTCGAGTGTTCAGAATACCATCCTTCCGAGCAAAGTCCAGTGGTCGGCGCTCTTTCTCTTACCAGGCTCCAGTTGTCTGGAACAAACTCCCTGTTTCTGTCATTCTACCTCTGTCAGCTCTTTAAAATCTTCATTGAAAACCGTTTTCTTCTTAAAAGCCAGTTTCTTCTGTCCCATTGCCCGGATATACGACTCTCTCTCTCTCTCTGTTTCTGTCTCTCTCTGTCTGTCTGTCTGTCTGTCTGTCTGTCTGTCTGTCTCTGTCTCTGTCTCTGTCTCTCTCTCTCTCTCTCTCTCTCTCTCTCTCTCTCTCTCTCTCTCTCTCTCTCTCCTCCTGTGTCTTGTGTGTGTGTGTGTGTGTGTGTGTGTGTGTGTGTGTGTGTGTGTTTGTGTTTGTGTGTGTGTGTGTGTGTGTGTGTGTGTGTGTGTGTGTGTGTGTGTGTGTGTGTGTGTGTGTGTGTGTGTGTGTGCGCGCGTCCGTACATTTTAAAAATATGTGCATTTAAAGAGCGTGTAAGCCCTTAGGGCCTGTGCGGGTTAGGCGCTCTAAGTGTTCATTATTATTATTAATAGAGGGCAGGACCGCAGAACGTGTTGTGGGAATAATTGTGTGCCTTGTCTCACATGGGCAGTCGACTGTGTGTGTGTGTGTGTGTGTGTGTGTGTGTGACAGACCACTCCAGATAAATTAAAGAACGATCAGCAAAGTCCATTCCGACCACTGCATAGTTTTCACCACTTGTGCCGCCATATCCTCAGACCGCAGTCACCGCGTCACCTCCTGACAACACCTTCGTGGAGCGGGGGTGGCTCAGTGGTTTGAGCGGCAGACTCGTGATCGAAAGGTCGCGGGTTCAACTCTCGGCGGAAGCGGAGGGAGAACATTTTTCTCCATGAGGGTCAACTTTCTGTGCTGACTCTTATTTCAGTAACCGTTCCACCCCCGTGTTACCGCAGTAGCACGTTGAAGATCCTGGTCATTCTGCTCAAAGTGCAAGTGGCAGGTTACAACTAAACACACATGCACCCTACGTATGAGGCTTAACTGCATGAAGAGACGTGACATGGTGCAGGGGTGTATGGAGTACACAGAACGCGCCGAGATGGCAGCAGTTTCATGTGGCACCAGCCGTGTAACAACCAAACAGCACTGTAAGTACACCACTTCGATGGATATTCAAAACGCGCTATAAAAAGCCAGTCAGTCATTTAGAATCACATGCGACAAGAGCGCAATGAATCTGCTCGAAAGCGGAGAATAGCGCAAAATAAAAACGATCAACAACAATCTTTTTAGTTAGCCGGTTTGGCCCAGCGGTAAGGCGTCAGGCTGGTAAACAGAAGGACCTCGGTTCGATTCCGCTTTGGCTCTCCTTTCTCTTCAAAAAGGTTGTGGTTTGTGGACACGGTCTTGTGACTTTGTCCCTCACAATTAATAAAACATAAAAATGGCTCTCATCGCTGCCCATCTTAATGCAGGCGTCAAATTTGGGGGTGACAGTGTAGTGATAGGTATATGATCTCCCTCATCCCCCACCTCCATACCCTCTTCACCCCCTTCTTCCCGTCTCCAACAAGCCTTGTGGTTAGATGAGATGTTTGACGGGATGTTTACGAAAGGTTGTTAGGTAAACATGGTGCTTGTGGTCTGTGGACACCGTCTTGTGACTTTGCTCCTCTCAATTAATAAAACATAAATATGACTCTCACTGCTGCCCATCTTAATGCACCGTGTGTACCTAACCATTTTCGAGGGTGTTCTGACAGAGGGCTTGAAGCCACCCATGATGTAAGTGAGCAAAACGTTCAGAACGCTTTCGAGCGTTTGCGTTAAGAACAAGCGAACGCAGCGATGTGTCTCCCACAGCAGGGCGACGGACAGAGACGGAGGCTGGTCGCTAGATGGATGCTAGAGTCGCTAGATGGATGCGCCATCCACTCGCAAATGGAGTCGCCTCTCGTCACGCGGCAGAGCTTTTAACAACGCCGCTGTTAGCCACTGGACCCCGGATATCGGCCTTCTCCTCCCGCAACTCTAGGCTTTAATTCACGTCGGCCTGACCCTCCGCTCACCTCTCTCTCTGTTTGCCTCTTTCTGCCTGTCTGTCTGTCTGTCTGTCTGTCTGTCTCTGTCTGTCTGTCTGTCTGTCTGTCTGTCTCTGTCTGTCTGTCTGTCTGTCTGTCTCTCTCTCTCTCTCTCTCTCTCTCTCTCTCTCTCTCTCTCTCTCTCTCTCTCTCCCCCCCCCCCACCCCCCCCGTGTCTGTCTCTCTTCCTCTCTCTTTATCTGTTTCTCTCACAGCCTCTCTCTCTCAGCCTGCTTCTGTCTCTCCGTATCTCTCTGTCTGTGTGTGTCTCTGTCTGTCTGTCTGTCTGTGTCTGTCTGTCTGTCTGTCTCTTTGTCTCTGTCTGTCTGTCTGTCTGTCTGTCTGTCTGTCTGTCTCTCTCTCTCTCTCTCTCTCTCTCTCTCTCTCTCTCTCTCTTCTCTGTCTCTGTCTGTCTGTCTGTCTGTCTGTCTGTTCTCTCTCTCTCTCTCTCTCTCTCTCTCTCTCTCTCTCTCTCTCTCTCTCTCTCTCTCTCTCTCGCTCTCTCTCGCTCTCTCTCGCTCTCTGTCTGTCTGTCTGTCTGTCTGTCAGAAGCGACAACTACTTCACTCACCATCTGCGCACCTTTCCGTTGATAACCAACAAATAACTGAGGTCAGTGATCACAAAGTATTAGGTGTTACAATAGACAATAATCTGACCTGGGGCCCCCACATTCGTGACCTGTGCAAAACTACGGCAAAAAAAGTCTACCAATCAGCAAAAATTAAGCATTTTCTTAACTTTCATGCCAGAAAAACGTTTTTCCAAGCACACATTCAGTCAGGTATAGATTATGCTTCAACTCTTTGGGACTCAGCAAGTGACTCTTTGCAAAAACCCTTGAAGTCACTACACAGGCGAGCAATCAAAATTGTTCTTCTAAAACGAACTAGCTTTACCGATAAAGACTACAAAGCGGCTCAAATTATCCCGCTATCTTCTAGGTTAATGAGTAACAAAGCGCGTTTTGTGCACAAAATTGTATCGGGTAGGGCACCGATTTATTATCAACAAAATTATTGATTAATCAAAGTTCGAGGAATTCATCAAGAAAGCTAAATGTGCCAATACCAAGGATAGATTTATTCAAGTCCAGCCTGGTTTATTCTGGTCCTGCTCTCTGGAACTCATTGCCCAGCGAATTGAGGCTTCCAGTCAGTCCTTCAGTGTTTAAAAAGCGTCTTACGCTTCATATGTTATCTCTCTTAGGTGTTACGCGTTACCATGATCAATATATATATATATATCTCCATGTGCTGCTCCAACCTGTGTTGTGCTGCTTCAGGCAGCCCATACATTTTGTGTGTCTGTGCTCTATGTGCATGTAGTTTTCGATGACAAACATGTTCTTAATCTTATGTGCGTGCGCGCGTGTATGCGTTTACCCCAGATCAAGCTAATTTTTATATGTATATATTTTTTTAATGGTCATTATCGACTTGTTTCTCGGTTTACCGGTGTCCATTTCAACACGGTTTGTATAAACTGTACATGTACTCAACATACTGTAGCTCATTGTATCCTTAGTTAATAGTAGTTTCCCTCATGGGCGAGGGCTGGATGTAAAAAGACCTCGAGTCTTCTCCACTACCCTCGTAAAATAAAGTTTATTCATTCATTCCTCTCTCTCTCTCTCTCTCTCTCTCTCTCTCTCTCTCTCTCTCTCTCTCTCTCTCTCTCTCTCTCTCTCTCTCTCTCTCTCTCTCTCAGCCTCTGTCTCTCTGTCTCTGTCTCTCTGTCTCTCTCTCTGTCTCTGTCTCTGTCTCAGCCTCTCTCTCTCTCAGCCTGTCTCTGTCTCCAGTCTCTGTCTGTCTGCCAACCTGCTTGCCTGCCTGCCTCTCTGTCTGTCTGTCTCTCTCTTTAATCATTAAAGTAGTAGCTGTGTGGGAAATATTCATACATGCCAGCTGTCAGCGCCTCACATTATATGATGCTGTTCTAAAAAATACATGTGTGCTTTTAAAATAACAATACTACAAATACAACTACCACACCACACACACACACACACACACACACACACACACACACACACACACACACACACACACACGCATGCACACACACACACACATGCATGCACACACGCACGCACGCACGCACGCACGCACGCACGCACGCACGCACGCACGCACGCACGCACGCACACACACACACACACACACACACACACACAACCGAACCCGTACAAGCAGCGGTATTAATATTTTGAAAGCATTTTTGACGCTGATCTGAACCCAAAACAGTTCTCCCGAATGAATGCTTTCAGAAAACATTTAATATGAGAAAAGCATTCCCATAAACACGAGCTCACTATTTTATCCCAAAGGGTTCTGGTTCACCCGCAGCGGCTTGTGGGCAAAAGCTGGATGGAAAATGCTATTCCTTGATATTCGTATAGAGCATTTTTCATGCTCATATAAAATTTAAAGAGTTCTCCGGTGAACACGCCGATTTTTAGCAACGACTTCAGGAAGATTCTGCCCAGAAACTCTTATTGGTTTAAACTGTACGTAGGCGTATATAGAGAATTTAATGCCTGATATATATTCATATTTTAACGTAGAGGCAGAATAGCAAACCGGATGTAAGCTAGGTACGTAATAATTTCGAAGCCGTTTCGGAACCACACCGTTCGGGGATGAAGACCTTTTTGCGAACGGAAAGTTGTGAATAGGTCGGAAAACAACAACAACAACAACAAAATTAGATGTGACGTTTATTCCACTATAACAAATCTGAAACAGAACGAGGCCCAGAGTGCTCGTGCAGAATCAGCAAACAAAGAGTTAATTAGCGCTCGAAATACAAATACGTAACACAAGTACAGCAACAAAGACCTGAGTCGCCTACGATAACTCTCAATGGGATGTGTGTAAATACAAGGTACATAAACTCCACCAGAGGTATATAAAGGATGTTCCTCTGGTGGAGTTTATGTACCTTGTACGTGTGTGTGTGTGTGTGAGTGTGTGCGAGTGTGTGGGAGTGTGTGGGTTGGTGCCCCGTTGGTGTCTCGTTATGCATCAGGCTTACAACAACGTAACAAACTGAAGATGCAATTACGTAGGTTGTCTTTTCTTTTGCTGCCAGATCGGACTCTGGGTTTTACATCACAGATGACACCTCTGTAGAACTGTGCATGAAGAATGTCTGGTCATCAGTCTGCTTTGAACTTCGCCGCATCAGTTCGATTCGCCGTCTTCTTTCTACTGACTCTACATAAACACTGGCGTCTGCTGTTGTCCTCTCTTGGTTAGACTACTGCAACTCGCTCCTTTTACGCTCGTCTAAACACCCTGTAAATAAACTACAAAAAAGGTTCAGTACTTAGCTGCAAGACTCGTGCTCGAAGCTCGTAAACAAGACCATGTTTCACCCCTCCTCAGAATTCTTCACCGGCTGCCTATCCAGTCACGTATTGAGTGTAAAAAAAAGTTGTCAACTCTTTGTCACTCCTTTCTTCTTCCTGTTGTTGTTGTTGTTGTTGTTGTTGTTGTTGTTGATCTTCTTCTTCTTCTTCTTCTTCTTCTTCTTCTTCTTCTTCTTCTTTTCCAGTCACGTATTGAGTGTAAGTTGTCAACTCTTTGTCACTCCTTTCTTGTTGTTGTTGTTGTTGTTGTTGTTGTTGTTGTCAGTGTTGTTGTTGTTGTTGTTGTTGTTGTTGTTGTTCTTCTTCTTCTTCTTCTTCTTCTTCTTCTTCTTCTTCTTCTTCTTCTTCTTCTTCTTCTTCTTCTTCAACCCCTGTTTATTTTTCTGATCTGCTTTTATGTGCACCCTCCATCAAGACAGATCCGCTCATCCTATGACTCAAGATCTCTACGCTTTCCACACGTTCAGACCGAAATCATTATTTGGACATCGCTTTTCCTCCTATGGTGCTCCTTCTGTGTGGAATTCTCTGTCTCGTGAAATTAGACACATTAAGTCAACCTCTGCATTTCAAACCGCTCTGATGACCCATCTGTTTAATAATAGCTATAACAAACTCTTATCTCCCACCACCCCACCCACACCATACCCTTCAAATTGTGTTCTTTCTTAAATTGTTTCAGTTGACTGCTGTGAGACCCCACTCGCATATGTGTGTGTGTGTGTGTGTGTGTGTGTGTGTGTGTGTGTGTGTGTGTGTGTGTGTGTGTGTGTGTGTGTGATTGGAGAGGAGAGGAGGAGAGAGAGAGAGAGAGAGAGAGAGAGAGAGAGAGAGACAGAGACAGAGACAGACAGACAGACAGACAGACAGACAGACAGAGAGAGACAGAGAGACAGAGACAGAGAGTGGGGGGAGAGAGAGAAACAGAGAGAGACTGAGATAGAAACAGAGAGAGAGAGAGAGAGAGAGAGAGAGAGAGAGAGAGAGAGAGAGAGAGAGAGAGAGAGAGAGAGAGAACCAGCATCAGGGGGGAGGAGGCGGAGAGGGGGTGGGTGAGGGGGGTTGGTGGGGCGGGAAGGAGTGTGTCGAACCAATCACAGTAATCTAGAAACGATTCCGTGACCAAGGCTACCTTTTTGTCACACCTCGCTTAACAATCAGTCAGTCGTAAACACCACATGTGTGAGGGCATGTGGACCCGTGAACCCATCCGTGTTTTCCGTTGTCATTTTTGTTGCCCCTCCCTGGGGGGTCATTGTCGACTGCGCCACTGTCGCAAATGGACGGTTAGCGGGACAAGGGAGGTAATGACTATTTAACTAGCGTTCCATAAACTTGCGCGATTATCGAACTTGATGCCCAAACATTGGAGCAAAATCAAAAATAGGATTGTTCGTGTATAGAAATTGGTTATTCCTCGTTTTGGTTTGTCAGGATCCATTCCCGTCTTGCCCATTTTATTTTAGCCCAGAATATTTTATGTTTTCCCATTTCGCCCGCGTAGTTTGTCGGACTCTAAACTTAGACAAGATCGACTTTAAATCACATCAGTGACAGAAGCATTTAATATAATTATTTCCAGTTTGGATACACTGATGACTAACTGTAGCTGTCTGAGAATGCCACAATGACTTTTGAAGCGCATTTAATAAAACTGAAACTGACAACAAATTAGTCAATGAACACTGTAGGCTAAAAAAGCTAAACCAAGCGTTCAGCTTTTTTAGCCTACAGTGTCATTGACTAATTTGTTGTTAGTTTCATTTTTGTTTGTTTTTAATTTTAATGTATATATTTCGGTGTCATTCAGTTCGGGCCGTAAACAGGTCAAAGTCCACAGAACCTTGAATGTTATTTTATACACCTCAAATCAGTGTAGACCATGCATACTCTCCGTGTCTGTTTCTGTCTGCCTGCCTGCCTGCCTGTCTGTCTGTCTGTCGGTCGGTCTCTCTCTCTCTCTCTCTCTCTCTCTCTCTCTCTCTCTCTCTCTCTCTCTCTCTCTCTCTCTCTCTCATAAAATTATTGCCTGTAATTTGATATCTATTCACCAGTAGCTTAGCAAGTACTAGTTGTAAGACAGGTTTTTGACTGAACCTAAACTACAATCCTTGTAAAATAAAGTTTTCGAGTTCGAGTTCTCTCTCTGTCTCTATCTGTCTTTGTCTGTCTGTCTGTCTTTCTGTCTGTCTGTCTGTCTCTGTCTGTCTCTCTCTCTCTGTCTGTCTCTCTGTCTGTCTCTCTGTCTGTCTGTGTGTCTGTCTGTCTGTCTGTCTGTCTTTCTGTCTGTCGTGAAACCATTTCACTGTCAGCCTGTGTGCAGTGTCACACGACAGTTATAGGGGAAACGGAGCGAAGAGGTATCGAAGAAAGCTTTTTTTGCTCTTCAGTGGTAAAAACCGAACGAAAAACAACACCATAATGCGTAGCAAAAAGCATCAAAAATGGGTCACGAGGAAAACCCTTGTTTCTCTTCATCGGTAAAAATCCAATGAAAACCAGCAACACCAGTAGCTAAATGTACTTCTCATTTTGGTAAAACATACTGGTAGAACGGCCACATGAAGCCTGCAGATTGAAATATTAGGTCAGTTTATGCGTTTGGGAGCCAGCATCGCCCCGTTTCCACTTTAAGATAGCCTACTCTGATATTAACATAGGCACCTGAACTACCGTGACGGAATGAAGCACACTCCAAACACACACACACACACCTAGAGAGAGAGAGAGGGGGGGGGGGAGAAGGGGGGGAGGAGGAGAGGGAGAGAGAGAGACAGAGAGAGAGAGAGAGACAGTCAGACAGACAGACAGACAGAGAAAGAGAGAGAGAGAGAGAGAGAGAGAGAGAGAGAGAGACAGACAGACAGACAGACAGACAGACAGACAGACAGACAGAGACAGAGACAGAGACAGACAGACAGACAGACTGACAGAGACAGAGACAGAGACAGACAGACAGACAGACAGACAGAGCAAGAGAGAGAGAGAGACAGACAGACAGACAGACAGACAGACAGACAGACAGAGGCAGAGACACAGAGACAGACAGACAGACAGACAGACAGAGACAGAGACGGAGAGACAGAGACAGAGAGATACAGGGAGAGACAGAGAGACAGAGAGAGACACAGACACAGAGAGAGACAGAGCGACAGAGAGAGACAGGCAGACAGACAGCCAGATGAAGCCTACCCAGTTCATTATCCTTTCCGCCCTCCCCCTCGTCTCCATAAAAGAAAAGGAAAAAAGGCTGCCTCTTCTTTCTGCTTATACAATGAAGAGAAACTGTGCGCGCTTTGTTGTTGCTGTTTCCCGATGCAGTCCGGTCAGCCCACGGGCAGTACAGAAATAGTCCGATGTGGCCCCAGCTGCTGATGGTCGTGAATGTGCTACGAGCCGCTCGTGCTGCCCTGGCTCACCTTGCACGGCACACACTGTTTCCTTTCCCACGTGACTGGACAGCAACAGCCGTGAAACTGGTTTAGCAACCAAGAAACCAATGGAAAACCGTACCAAGTATGCGGCTTTCCGTTTTATCCCGTTTTGGATCGAAATTCTCAATCTGAGCTCACGAGTTGAGAAGTTGATTGCTCTGGCATTAATTTCGTGCACAGTTCCGGAATGTCTACCCAGCAAACATGCCGGATCCGATTTGCATCCGGTCCGGATCGGCTCGGAAGCATTGGCCAGAAGCGGGCCGGATGATTCTTGCACACCGGCTTGCTTCCGGGCCGGATCCGTTTGGCCAAAACCTGACACAATCAGCCAGAACTAAATCGGATCCGGGCTGGCTTTGCCCAATATTATCCGGGATGTCTGTGGAAGAACGGAACCGAGTCTGAAAGTGTGAAACTGGTAGCGGGCCGGTTGCGTCCTGCCAGAAACCGGGCCAGATGATTCCTGCACACCGTCTTACTTCCAGACCAGACGCGTTTGGCCAAACCCTGACCAGACCATCCAGATCGGATCCGGGTCGGTTCTGCACAATATGATCCATGCCTTCTTTGGAAAAATGGAGCTGAAACGGATGCGGGATCCGGCATATACTATCCGGCCCGATTCTGGCTGCACGCTGGCCGTAATGGCCATAACTGGCCGTAACCAAAACGCTTCCGGATCGGATCCGGCATGTTTACTGGGTAACTTCAAGCTTCATTTGGATAGCCTCGACTGCTCCGGAATCTGTGCATAAAGTGTTGTGGCCTTTGGGTTACCAACCCTCCCCCCCCCCCCCCCCCCCCCCCCCCCCCCCCCCCCCCCCCCCAACCCCCCGGCACCCCCTCTCCCTTCCCACACACACACCTACAGACTGTGCCTTTGCCAAACTCTGGTGGGGTCTACACATCAGGGAATATTCTGGAAGTTTCTGAAGATCATCTTTACTCCCCTGTACTAATCACGTTTCCATGCTGCCTGCAATACACATGCAATGACAGGCGCCTTTGGGATGCTAAAATCAAAAGCAGTAATTTCCCGCCGAGATCAAAGGGCGGCTACTCCCTGACTAACGCGGCTCATATAAATATTTATGTGCACATTTTCGTACTGTTTGCATGTTTTCTCAAGGGAGAGCACGGTTCCTGGGCGGGGTTTATTGTTGCCTGTTGACGGAATAAAAACAATGAAAGGGATAGTAAAAGCGCGACGTTGTCCACGTGCTGTGCAATCTGATTACAGGTGATTGTCCTCACATCTCACCCACTCGTAAACAACGCGATGCAAGCGGGAACCTGCCCCACGGTAAATAGAAATCAAACCGACTAGGGCACACACACACACACACACGTACACACACACACACACACACACACACACACACACACACACACACACACACACACACACACACACACACGCACATACACGCACGCGCACGCACGCATATACACGCACGCACACGCACGCACGCACTCACACACACACACACACACACACACACACACACACACACACACACACACACACACACACACACGCAAACACACGCACACACACTCGCATACACGTGTACACACACACACACACACGCACGCACGCACGCACGCACGCACGCACACACACACACACACACACACACACACACACACACACACACACACACACACACACACACACACAGTTGCCTGTAACAAACGTACTGCCATTTCAGCACCAACAAAAAACAGTGTGCTAGTTGTCAGATTTCGGAGACCTATGGTGTAATCAATTATGGCAGTGGTTGGAGGAAGGATGTCGTAAAGCAGTGCTTGGAGTTTGTGCACTGTGAAGTTTGTCCAGGCTTTGTTATTTTTGTGACCATTAAACCCTTTAAGAGTCTGCCTGGCGGCGCTCGATCTGCCTTCCTACAGCACGTGCTGCTCCCTCTCACCAGCGCATACGCCCCGACGATGACCTACTCAGAGGAGGATAAGGAGCAATTCTACCAAGTCCTCAGAGACACACTCCACTCGGTGCCAAGAAATGACAAGCTGCTCCTGATGGACGACTTCAATGCACGCACTGGCAGGAACTCAGCAGCATGGCCCACCGTCATGGGTCCCCATGACCTGGGGCACGAAAATGCAAACAGGCTTCTGCTGCTGACTCTTTGCTCAGAGGAGGGCCTCACCATCACCAACACCCTCTTCAAGCAACCAGAAATCCACAAGGTCACCTGGATGCACCAACGCTCTAAGCACTGGCACCTAATAGGCTACGTCATCACAAGGCGCCGTGACATAAGGGACCCCATCACACGGGCCATGAGAGGGACGACTGCTGGACCGACTATGTGCTGCCTCGGTGCAGAGCAGCTTTTCAGCTGACGCATAAGCAGCGCCGTCAAGCTAGCAGCGTGAAGAATAAGCTCGACGTAAAGAAGCTCAGCGAACCTCAAGTGCAAGACGCCCTCAAGAACGCCCTGGCTGGTAACCTGCCCGCCGACCCCCAGGCACACGATGATCTCGAGGCTGTCTGGTCGTCATTCAGAGATGCAGTCTACAACAGTGCAAAGTCTGTGCTTGGTCACCCCAGAAAGAAGCATCAGGACTGGTTCAGTTAGAGCAACCAAGAGATTCTGGGCCTCCTGGCAGAGAATAGAGAAGCTCACGCAGCCTGGCTCAGTGACAAGGATTCCGTTGCAAAGCACGACCGCTTCAAGAAAGTGGGGAGCGAAGTTCAGTCTAAGACAAGACAGATGAAAGATGCCTGGTGGGCGGCTAAAGCAGAACTCCAGGGATACGCTGACCAACACTCCACCAGGCTGTTCTTCTCGGGTCTCAGAGCCCTCTTCGGACCACCCTCCAGTGCCGTGACACCTATCCGAGCATCAGACGGCACTCTTCTGACGGAGAAAACCCACATCCTGGAGCCCTGGACAGCACAGTTCAGCCAGCTGTTGAACAAGAACTGCAGCGTTGAAGACCAGGCAATTCGGGATACACCTCAGCGTCCCTTGATTCACACCCTCGATGACCCGCCAACAAAAGCAGAGACCGTCAAGGCCATCACGCAGCTGCAGACTAGCAAGGCCCCTGGCCCGGATGGAATACCACCCGAAATCTTCAAGGTGGGTGGTGAGGTATTTACTGAGCAGCTTGTCAGCCTGTTCCAGCTGTTCTGGGAGAGAGGGGAGGTTCCCAAAGACCTCAAGGACGCCAGGATCGTTCACCTGTATAAGAACAAAGGTGAGAAAGGTACCTGCGACAACCACAGAAGCACCTCACTTCTCAGCATTGCTGGCAAGCTCCTGGCCCGCATCCTCCTGAACAGGATCACCAAACACCTTTTGGACAACGTTGTCTCTGAAAGTCAGTGTGGGATCAAGAAGAACAGAGGAGCAATAGATATGATATTCGCCGTCCGCCAGCTACAGGAGACATGCCTGGAGCAGCGCCAAGACCTGTACCTCTTGTTCATAGACCTGACTAAGGCCTTCGACACCGTCAGCAGGCCTGGTCTCTGGTACATCCTGTCGAAACTCGGCTGCCCTCCCAAATTTATCAATATGGCGCAGTCCCTACACGACGGCATGATGGCCAGAGTCATAGAGAACGACGACGCGTCTGACCCATTTCCAGTCACGAACGGTGTGAAACAAGGCTGCGTCCTGGCCCCAACCCTGTTCAGTCTTCTGTTCGCTGAGATGCTATCTGCGGCGCTCGCCAAGACCAGTGCTGGCACCACGATCCGCTACAGAACTGACGGGCGCTTCGCTGTTCTGCGGCGACTGAAAGCCAACACCAAAGTGCAAGAAGCTCTGGCCCGCGACTTCCTGTTTGCAGACGATTGTGCATCGGCTGCTCACTCTGAAGAGGACCTCTGTGCCTGGCTGACTGTTTCTCTACTGCTGCCAAGGCCTTCAGCCTGACAATCAGCGTTAAGAAAACTGAGGTCCTCTGCCAGGCGGCCCCAGGCACCACTCAGCCAGAGCCATCTGTCAAGATCGACGGAGCTGCACTGAAGAATATCGAGGACTTTGCGTACCTCGGCAGTTGCCTGTCCTCATCTGGTGGCCTTAAAACCGAAATCTCCTGTCGACTGTCTAAGGCCAGCAGCGCATTTGGGTGCTTGTGCACACGAGTTTGGCGTGAGGGCGGTATCAGCCAGGCAACGAAGCTTGCTGTCTACAGAGCTGTAGACCTCCCAACCTTGCTGTATGGCTGCGAGACCTGGACACGCTACCAGAGACACCTCAAGAAACTGGACCAGTTCCACCTCCGCTGCCTCCGCATGCTCCTGGGCATTTTCTGGGAGGATAGAGTCACCAACCAGGAGGTACTTCACCGTTCCAGCATGCCAGGTGTTGAGCTCCTGATCATGAAGGCCCAGCTCAGATGGACTGGCTACGTGATGAGAATGGAGGACAGCAGTCTTCCGAAACAGATCTCCTCTGAAATGGCTCGCGGCACTCGCAGGCAGGGGGCCTAGACAAAGCGCCACAGACTCCTTCAAAAACTCTGCGTGCCGCTGACATCCCCGGCAAAGGCTGGGAACATCTTACAGCAGATCGCAGCGCTTGGAGGCTATAGCAACTCACAACAGAGCCCAAGCCTTGGAGGAAAGGCGACTGTCACAGCTTGACGTCAAACGCCAAGCCAGGAAATAGAGGAAGGCCAAGCCAGGAAAGAGAGGAAGGCCAAGCCAGGAAAGAGAGGAACGCCAACACAGCCAGACATCAGACGCCAAGCCAGGAAAGAGCGGAAGGCCAACACAGCTTGACGGTAAACGCCAAGCCAGGAAAGAGCGGAAGGCCAACACAGCTAGACATCAAACGCCAAGGCAGGAAAGAGCGGAAGACCAACACAGCTAGACATCAGATGCCAAGCCAGGAAAGAGCGGAAGGCCAACACAGCTAGACATCAAACGCCAAGGCAGGAAAGAGCGGAAGACCAACACAGCTAGACATCAAACGCCAAGCCAGGAAAGAGCGGAAGGCCAACACAGCTAGACATCAGACGCCAAGCCAGGAAAGAGACGAAGGCCAAGCCAGGAAAGAGCGGAAGGCCAACCCAGCTGCTGCCGTAGTCTGCCCGGTGTGTGGACGCGGCATCTGCCCATCGGAGTTTGGTCTGCGGTCACACCAGAGGCGCCACTGACGTCGTCGTCGCTTCGCGACGGACAGCTATGAAACCGTCCGGGTTAATTAATTTGTTGTTGATAATTTTTATAATTCCTTTATTAGGACGTCGTGAAGAGGCAATTGTTTATGTGATACGCACTGCTTGAGGTCAGTGGGATTTCTCATGTATTTGTTTATGAATGACTTTTTAACCTGGACTTGTTCGTTTGCTGTTGTTGTAATTTAACGATGTTTTATGATTGGCGTGTACTTGGCATCACCCAGCATTCCTAGAGCAATTGTATTGACGCTTGGCAATGAAGTTGTACTACATTTTAGGTGATTAGAAATATGCAGGAAAATACCTGGTGTGATATGAAGTCTCTGCACGTGGAAACAACTGACAATTCAATCCAGCCGTGACAGGATTTGTTTTCGTCAGGCTTCTTTCTATAACTCGATTTTTTTCCAGTCTGTCGAACCCTACAGAAGGAAGGCCGGGGATGTTTGATGACACCCCCCTGTCCGGAATCTCAAGGTTGTCATTTGATTCCTCTTTCCTACCTTCTTTTCTGTTTTTGTTTTTGTTTTTTTCCCTTTCTGCCAAGTCCTCTTGCTCTTTCTGTCTTGTCAGTTTTCTGCTAATGGCCCAATCTCCTTACTGTTTTCCAGAAAATTCTCATTAAATGTTTTTCGTTAAGAGTTACGTGCGTTAGGAGATGCTGGTTGGTAGGTGGTGTGGGCGGCTTGCTGATATACAGAACTGGTATTGCCTTTCATTCCAGCGGCCATTCGGACACACAATCGACAAGCATGCAGATAAACACAACACGCAACAGCTGGAGATGGGGACGCGAGGACGATAAGGCTGGGATAACATGGAGGAATGTTTGGGACTGAATGGGAGGCAGCTGTTTGCACGAGTGGGCTAATTGTAATTTGGAAGAGTGAGAACGTGTGTTGTTGGTGCAGTGTTTTATTATACACTATGTTTTATGGCAGACCATGTGATTTCCGCAATGGGTTTTTGAAGTTGTTTTGTATCTTGTATCGCACTGTGTCTGTAAATAGGCGTGACGGCTATGCCCCACTTTATCTGTGATTTTGCTGAATGGTATAACGTCATCATCGTGCCGGATATCATATATACAATAATAACAATGCCCGCGCGCGCGCGCGCGCGCGCACGCACACACACACACACACACACACACACACACACACACACACACACACACACACACACACACACACACACACTACAAATCATATCAGGCATTTCTTTTATGACCGCCCACGTTGCTTACGCTAGCACAAATAAAACCCAAATCCTTTAA
>JABMCL010000269.1:30000-37500 GCA_018857735.1 Alviniconcha marisindica | reverse complement strand
AGCATTTCTTCTCTGTGCTTCAAAGCGTAAAAAGCAAACATTGCAACTTTCCTGTTAGCATCAATACTTGGGTTTTCAAATACAGAATTTAGAGAGGGTTCAACATCATTGTCAATAAACTCCCTCAAGTATTTATGTCGGACACCAGCATAAACAGGACATATAAACAAGAAGTGAATTTCGTCTTCCAGGACACCTGGGCAGAAAGGACACGTTTTGTTGCATTTTCAGGTTGGAAGCGTTTGTTTACGCCAAGTTTGTTTATGCCAAGCCGTAGTCTTATCAGAGTATCCCTGAATTTCTTTATTTGATGTCATTAAAATACCTTTCTGCCTGGTGGACTGATTTGAATAAGAGGTATGTTACAAATCTATCACTGTTTGATATTTTTGTGCTCCATCCTAGTTAAAACGTTGTATGATTTTTTGCCTGATGGCAGAAAGAAAGGCAGCTTCGTTGCTCACTGCGCCTTGTGCACAGACATCCTGGAAACCACAAGACTCCAGACACTCTTTTATGCTACCTGCCCAGTTACTTCTCTTACCTCTATTTTCCGTATCTAGACTGTTTTGGAGCATAATCAGAGCTTGTTTTGGGAATCTTGTAATGGGCATTTTGCCAAGTTTCAACCAATATCTGAGGGAGGCGATTTTGCTGTCGATGTACAATGGGTATTTTCCCCTGTTTCGCCATATACCATATGGTTTGGCGATTTATCGCTCAGACTTAGCAATCTTTTGCTTGCAAACAGATGAACTGACTCAATAATACGGAGTCTGGATGTGCCCCAAATTTCTGAAGCATACAGAAGCATGGGTTTAATTTGGGCATCAAAAAGTTGAAAAAAGACAGTTGTGTTTAGACTTCCAAGAGACCACATTGTTTTCATTAGGTCCAAAGTTTTACCCTTTGCTTTACTAGCATATTCCTCGCAAGCAGAATTTGAAGACAACTTTGTCGTTAAAGTGTATCCAAGGTACTTATAACTATTCACTATCTCCATTTCATTTCCATTAAAAAACCACTTTTCCCCTGCACCAATATGTCCTCCTTTTCTAAAGATCATCGCCTTCGTTTTGTCCAGATTCACAGTCAGCCCTAAAGAGTTGGAAGCTTTTTCTAGATTGTTTATCTGGTTTTGCAGACCTGATGGCGTGGAGGATACTAGGACAATATCGTCTGCGAATAATAAAAGAAATATCTCTTCGAGGCTTGGTGGTAATTGAATTCCATGCTTTCCATTTTTTCGAACATACTCAGCAACTTCCGATATCAGGAGAGAGAAAATAAGGGAACTTAACAGACACCCTCGTTTCACCCCTTGTTGGCATTAAAAAAACTGTGATAGGTTTGCACCCCACCTGACACACGACTTGACAGAGTTATACATAGCTTTTAGAATCATGATCATTTTGGAAGATGTTTGTAATTTTTGAAGAACATCCCACAACGCCTCACGGTTTATTGTATCAAATGCTTTCTTGTAGTCCACAAATGCTACGTACACTTTTCCTCCGTTCTTGCTGTTTAACTTCTTTGTAATCATTGAGGTTAAAGTAAATATGTGATCAACTGTGGAATATCCTTTGCGAAAGCCCGCTTGTTCTTTACTGATATTTTGATCGTTCTCTGCCCATGTATATAATCACTTGTTCAAAATTGCTGTAAAAACTTTGCTGACGACACTCAGCAGCGAAATTCCTCTGTAGTTGTCTGGGTTTTTTATCGTCGCCTTTTTTTAACAGTGGAATAATAACTGATTTGCACCAGTCCAACGGGAAATGGCTAGCATCATACAGTCTGTTAAATAAGTTTGTCAAAAAGGGTACTACCAAACTGTCAGCATGTTTTAAGAACTCGCCACATATATCATCTAGTCCACAAGCCTTGCCCGTTTTCAACTTTTTGATTGCTTGCCTAACTTCGTGTTCCGTAATGGGATTATCCAGTTCGGGAACAAATGTTTCGTTTGTGTCATTTTCTGGGTTGGCGTGGGTTTGGGTCTGTTCCTTGTCTGGGCTTGTATGGCCTAAAACATTTTTTAATGGCTTTCCCAATCAGAAATGTCAATTTCTGGCTGATTTCGTTTTCTTTGTCTTGCTTTTTTGATGACGTCCCAAAATGTATTGCTATTTCGTTTGTGGGGGAGGTGTACAACAAGAGGGAGAGATGAGGCGCATTTGCAGCAGGAACTGTTGGAATGAAGAAACAGTGGCAGGGTTGAGGCGACTGGAAAACAGGAGGAAGACAAGCGATAAGTTTGTAGACGATTGAAAGGAGAACAGAAAGGTTTCTGAGGTGTGGTTCTAAAGCTTTGTGCATGTACATAGGAAGACAGGCCGGTGTGCCAGTATTCCCTTTCCGTTCGGTATACTGTCTGTCTCTCTGTCTCTGTCTGTTTGTCTCTCTGTCTGTCTCTATCTCTATCCCTGCCTCTCTGTCTGTCTCTTTCTCTGTGTGTGTGTCTCTATGTCTCTCTCTGCCTCTCTCTGTCTGTCTCTGTCTCTCTCTCTCTCTCTCTCTCTCCCCTCTTCTCCTCCCCCCCCCCCCCCCCTTATTTTACCTGCTGTCTCTCATCCCTTTTCTCCATCCTCTATTCCCCCCCAACTTATCTTTCTCCTTTCTCTCTCTCCCCCTCTCCCCCCCCCCTCCCCCCTTTCTCTTCTCTCCCCCGCCTAATTTCTCTCTTGCCTCTATTTCTGTCCTGGCTCCCCCTCTTCTCCCCCCACCCCCACCCCCCTACGTTCTCTTCCCTCTCACATTTCCAAGGCGAAGAAAACCGGTATGGTAAACAGAACTGTAAGTACGTAACTAACTAAGTTGGTGGTTTACGCCCAGTCAACCAGTACGGTTATATTATCAGGGCGAAAATAGAACTGTACAAGATCATCCTGTGAAGCTTTCAAAAGACGAAGGTGAACGAATTCACGTGAGTCTTTTGTCTCTGGAGACAGGTATTAGCTGATTTACAGTTGTTTACGGCTAACTACAGCGAGCAAAGACCTAATGATACAGCATGGTAATTAGTACAACGGTTTGGCGTCAACAGTAACCGACTTGTGTACTGACCTTGGCAAACATGTATAAAAACAACAACTAAAAAAACTAAAAAAATAAAAACTATTAAAAAAACTAAACAAAACAAAATTTATTTACTGCTCGAAAGACGACAAAAACAAAGATCTCTCTCTCTCTCTCTCTCTCTCTCTCTCTCTCTCTCTCTCTCTCTCTCTCTCTCTCTCTCTCCCTCCCTCCCTCTCTCTCTCACGCACACACACACACACACACACACACACACACACAACAACACACACACACACACACACACACACACACACACACACACACACAAACACACACACACACACACAAACTAGTTAGAAAAGAAAAGATTAAAGAAGAAGAAGCTCCAAAATGGTCCTCGGTGGCATTCTCTCTCTCTCTCTGGACTCCTCCCTCTCTCTCTCACAGACAGACAGACAGACAGACAGAGCGGCAGAGACAGACAGAGACAGACAGAGAGAGAATGGATTCAGTTCATTCAACCAGTTTTTTTCTCACATCAGTCTGACACATTTGTAAGTAAAGTTTAGTGAAGTCACATAACTAACCACAGTGACATCCGCGCTATTACCTTATCTCCTAATTAGGGAGAATTCCAAGAGAAATTAGACACTGGGTCAATAATCAACCACTAGGAAAAACAAAACGCGAAAAGTCATTTAAAGAAGACCAGCATCTCTAAGAAGCTAGGGGGCGCGAAAAGGTCAGAGGTGTTACCCAATCCCTCTCCATAGGATCGTATCCAGAAAGCCCAACGTCACTGGACCCCAGTGCTTCCTCAGACAGACAGCGCTGCCTCGCTTCCTTCTGGAAACATAATACACGTGTGTGCTGCCAGCTTGCAGATGTTTAAACAAGGGGGATCACTGGGACGGTATACGCTGCGAAGGGAGGTTACTCGCAAAAGGAAAACAGATTAGACCGGTCTGCGACAGAGGGTTGATGCGAAAGAAAAACAAGATGGGAGGCGGTTGGACATTGTGGGAGACGAACGCTTTGTGACTCAGAGACTCGTCTAACATTTAGTCAGAATTTGTGTCTGTCTTCCTCCTCCGGTTCTTCCTGTTCTTTTCGGAATAAGAAAAAAAAAGAAAAAAAAGAGAGAAAAGTTTAACGTGATGTGCCGTTAAAGCGTTTCTTGCAAAAATAACTCATTCATTCCTTACTTTACTCACATGCCTTCAAACCGACAGCGGAGCACTGCGGACGGTGACAATTAAGGTCCCCTCTGTTGAGAACCCAGAACTGACAAAATGCTCTCCCTTGCAAGCCCGGATTAGTCGGAATATAGCCACGCATGCTTCGCCCACTGCCAGAAATGTCTTCCTTGTCTTAATTTCTGCCTTCCCAGTCCATTCATCTTCATTTTTTGTTCGTTAGTTTTGGCTAATGCAGTTGCCCGTGTAGGCCGCGGATTAGTCGGAATATAGCCACGCATGCTTCGCCCACTGCCAGAAATGTCTTCTTTGTCTTAATTTCTGCCTTCCCGGTCCATTCATCTTCATTTTTTGTTCGTTAGTTTTGGCTAACGCAGTTTCCCGTGTAGGCCGCGGAATAAAATAGGTGACCAGCTTATCATCGCAAGCGATTTAAGCAGGTTGCAGTGGTCAGTGCCTATGGAATATAAATACGATCGAATCTGCTTAAGTCGAACGTGCTGGGCCGGGATGTTTTTCTTCTTCGGGTTACCCTTTTCATTTTCTTCTTCTTCCTCTTTCTTTTCTTTTTCTTTTGAAGGGGGGGGGGGGATTTATCTGTCGACGACGAATAAGTCGGACGTTGCAGAAAGTACTTCGATTTAAGCGTGTTTTTTTGTTAGTTTTTTTGTTTGTTTGTTTTTGTTTTGTTTGTTTTCGTCCAAATTTGATTTAGCTGACGGCTCCTGATATTGATCGTAATGATTTTTTTCTTTTTCTTTTCTTTATCAGTTGCTCGTGACACAATCGTTGGAGCAGTTAAGCTTCAGTTTTTGATGGATTCAAAAGTTTCGTTCGTATTTTCCTTTGCAAAAGCGACACTGTCGATAATGTAATAAAGGCATCTGAGATGCATGTTTGCAGCTGTCTCAGTTGAAATCTGGTCGTGATAGAGCGTTTATATTATATTGACTTTTGCATGAGGTAGGAGAGCGCTTTTCTGTTGTTTTCTGATATCGCGCACGTCGTAGGATGTGTTCTATGTTCTATTTTCTATGATGCCACATGTGTTTTGTATATGTTATATACACTGCACTGTATTAATTGGAGATCACCTCCATCCGTCCGTGTGTGTGTGTGTGTGTGTGTGTGTGTGTGTGTGTGTGTGTGTGTGAGAGAGAGAGAGAGAGAGAGAGAGAGAGAGAGAGAGAGAGAGAGAGAGAGAGAGAGAGAGAGAGAAAGTGTGTGTCTGTCTGTCTGTCAGACAGAGAGAGAGAGGGAGAGAGTGTGTGTATGTGTGTGTGTGTGTGTGTGTGTGTGTGTGTGTGTGTGTGTGTGTGTGTGTGTGTGTGTGTGTGTGTGTGTGTGTGTGTGTGTGTGTGTGTGTGGTGTGTGTGGTGAGGGTGTGTGCGTGCGTGCGTGCGTGCGTGCGTGCGTGCGTGCGTGTGTGTGTGTGTGTGTGTGTGTGTGTGTGCGTGTGTGTTGCTCTGGTGCTATAATTTTGTGATTTATATCTTTTATATACACTCTAGGTGCCAGTTCTACCATGCGGACAGTATTCTTTTTAATTGTTCAACACCTAAACAACAACAGAAATTGATGCAATTTGGCTGAAATGCAGCTAAAGATCTGCTGTTGGAAATACAACATTCAGTTTTAGTAGGAACTAATAATTAACTCACAGTAAAGTAATTAGTATAATATTACACAATCGTTCGCATTCTGGAAAACCATGTACTATGTGTGCATACTAATGTTGAAACGACTGAGGATTTCTGTTTGAATCAAATACAAACTAGTCTATTATCTTGGATCTCTTCTACAATGAAGTGACAAAATCCAATACTGTGATTATGATAGCCTCTTAAACTTTCACGTATTTTGCCTACAGTTCTGCTCCAGAAAGCAGTTAATTGCACATGCACTACTGAAAGCATATAAATATCCATAGAACAACACCAAGCTATTGGTATAAACGTGTAGCATGCAAAGGTTTGTGGGTGTAACGTTAAAAATGACAAAGTTATGATGGAAAAACCAAATCCAAAGGCCGATTTTCAAAAAAAAGTTAGTAGCTCTAAAAATAGAAACTTAAATGAAAAAAACTACCGATAGGAGCTAATGACCGCCTGTCAAATATGGAAGGTCCTCTTCCCCTGCATCCTCCTCCTCCCTGCCGAGTCTTCTCCTTCTCCTTCTTCTCCCGCTCTCCTTTGACGTGGTGATGAGTCGGTTTCTGGGCAGTGATGACGCGAGCAGTGTCTTTCGCTGTGAAGAAATTCCCTGATGACGCGAGCTGTGTCTTTCGCTGTGAAGAAATTCCCTGATGACGCTGGCAGTGTCTTTCGCTGTGAAGAAATTCCCTGATGACGCGGGCAGTGTCTTTCGCTGTGAAGAAATCCCGTGCGAAAGCACCCACTTCCATTTGCAGTTCCCGTACAATTTTCCCCAAGATCGATGCAGCATCACCGAAGATGCACACAGTAACAGCAGTTGCTGCGTTCATGGCAGTAAGTCCAGGTGCTTTACTTTAGGGCAAAGCTTCCAGATTACACTGTTGACACTCTCGTTAGAGTTCTGTGTGTACCCCATCAGGCATTTCTTGAGGAGTTCTGTCTTAGACAAGTCTTTGAAAATAGGTTTGATTTCATCCATGGAGGCAGCAGGCAAATTGTGTTTGTGTGTGTATGTGTCCATGGTGCCTGCTGTCTCTGCTTTCTGGTGCCTGCTGTCTCTGCTTTCTGGTGCCTGCTGTCTCTGCTTTCTGGTGCCTGCTGTCTCTGCTTTCTGGTGCCTGCTGTCTCTGCTTTCTTGTAGAGACACCGACAGTCTTTACAAAAGTTGAGGACTGGTAGCGCGTCACTTGAACCTTTGTGAAAACACACGGCCCAGACTGCCTCTCTCATTGCCTTCAGCTCACCTTTGTTGCCTCTTAGGCTAAAGTCACGTCAAGTCAGTATACTTTTATCATCCCTCTCAGGGTAATTCAACTAACTGCTATATCATTCTGGTTCCCAGAGACAAGGCTGCGCCTCCCACAAGTCAACAAATAGGTCAATTATCTCCGAAGCGAGTGAAGTATTGACACCGTCATCCATTTTATTTTTCTTCTTCTTCCTCATCCACAGGAGAGCTCTATTTGCTCTCAACCAGCCAGAGGCAATGTTCGCCGAACTGGACGAATATTTTCAGAACATGTTGAGCGAAGCTTTTTGGACCCCGAATATAGCTTCGTCGCATTCGACAAAAAGAACAAAAGAAAAAGAACAAAAAAAGAACTAGGTTTGCCATGCAGAAGTTC
>JABMCL010000269.1:20000-25000 GCA_018857735.1 Alviniconcha marisindica | reverse complement strand
TATCCGTTCCACCCCCGTGTTACCGCAGTAGCACGTAAAAGATCCCGGTCATTCTGCCAAAAGTGCAGGTGGCAGGTTACAGCTAAACACGCATACACCTTACGTATGTGGCTTTGCATGAAGTGGCATGGTGCATGGTTGTATGGTGTACACAGAACTTGCACAGTTTCATGTGGCACCAGCCATGCCAGCGCTGTAAGTACACCACTTTTGTGGATATTAAAACAAAAACAACAAAAAAACGCGCTATGAAAAGCTAGTCACTCATGTAGAACCACATGCTAGCGCAGTAAGTCTGCTCAAGAGAGCGGAGAATAACGCTGTATAAGCAAACACCAATCAATCAATACAAGGTACAGTTCACTTCAGTTCAGTTCAAGATGGTATCTGTGCGCTCGGGAAAGCCCATAATTATGCGCTCCACCCTGTTTGTCAGAAGTTTCCCTTTTAACGTTGCCTTTGAAACGGTTCCAATGTCCTTCTGACTGACGATGGCCCCTGTCTCGTCCTTTCAAGGAAGATCGTCTAGCGCTTCCTCTTTCCACGCCTGTCTCTTCCAGACGGTCGATGGCGTTATGTCCTTCATTTTGTGTCCGCAGGCAGTGTCTGAAGCTCCTCAACATTTCAGATCTTCCGAGAAGCAAGCCACTTGCGAGGGTTGCTTTGCCCGCCAGTCTGTCTGCTCGGTCCTTTCCCTTCACTCCGGCATGTCCAGGGCAGTACACCCACAGGAGTTTTCGAAAGTAGATGTCAACCATTGACTCATTCCAGTCTGGGCTTCCCATTCCTCTTTTCACTTTTTGTAGCAAGCTCTTTGACTCTGTGAGGATGATGGCATGTGTGTGGTCCGACCGTCTCCTCTGGAGGCAGTCCAGCGTAGATACAAGACAACTTGATTAATCCATTCCGGAAATTACGCGCAATGCCATAAAATATGTCATACAGTAGAACATTGCTCCAACAATACACGTTCTCGCTCTGCCAAATTACCATCCACTCGCACAAACAGCTGTCTCCCATTCAACTCCCAAAACATCCCTCCATTCATTTTTTTTAAAATCCCAGCTCGTCGTCCCCGCATCCCCATCTCTTGTCGTTGCAGGTTGTGTGTGTCTGCACGGTTTTTGATTGTGTCCGAATGGCCGCTGGAATGAATGGCTGTAGGTATTGTGTGGTCTTACTACGTGGAATGAAGAAGTAGAGCTTCATGTCCTCCGATGTCGGTTGACATATTAGGGACAAACTGTGACCAATGCCTAAGCATGGTTCAATGTTGCTTTACGTCCACAGAAACCGTAAGGCTCTTTAGGACGGAAAGCCCAGGACGGTCACCACGACTTTCACACAGCTCCTGAACTATGCTATGTGGAATGATGATGATGAAGTAATGCTTAATGTCCTCAGACGTCGGCTGACATATTAGGGACAAGCTGTGACCAATGCCGAAGCATGGCTCAATATAGCTTTACGTCCACGGAAACCAGAAGGCTCGTTAGGACGGACAGCCCAGGACGGCCATCGCGACTCTCACACAGCTCCTGAACTATGATGAATAATGCTTTTAGGTAGGTAGGTAGTGTTGCTTAATGTCCTCAGATGTCAGTTAACATATTAGGGACAAGCTGAGACCAATGCCGAAGCATGGTTCAATATAGCTTTACGTCCACGGAAACCAGAAGGCTCGTAGGACGGACAGCCCAGGACGGCCACCTCGACTCTCACACAGCTCCTGAACTATGAGCTATGTGGAATCCTAAATCTGTCGCATTTATATGTCTCTGTCAGATTCGGGTCTGCGTGCGTGCGTCTCGTCAGCCAAAATTGTCCTCAGTTTGTTTGTTACTAAAATAATCCATGATAAAATAAGCTGTCTATGCTTTCTTGCTTTCTCCCTCACCACCCCACCGGCATTATAAACTTCCGATCGACAAGAGGAAGACAGCGCAGAGACTGGTTGTTTTTGCGGCTCACGAAGATAACGTTAAAGATCAGCATCAAAACTTTCAGATCAACAAGAAGAAGACACTACAGAAGACTGGACGTTTCTGAGGCTGACGAAAATAACGTTAAAGATCAGCATCAAAACCTTCAGATCAACAACAACAAGAAAACTACAGAGACTGGACGTTTCTGAGGCTGACGAAAATAACGTTAAAGATAAAGCATCAAAACCTTCAGATCAACAAAAACAAGACACTACAGAGACTGGACGTTTCTGAGGCTGACGAATATAACGTTAAAGATCAGCATCAAAACCTTCAGATCAACAACAACAAGACACTACAGAAGACTGGACGTTTCTGAGGCTGACGAAAATAACGTTAAAGATAAAGCATAAAAAGCCTTCAGATCAACAACAAGAAGACACTACAGAGACTGGACGTTTCTGAGGCTGACGAAAATAACGTTAAAGATCAGCATCAAAACCTTCAGATCAACAACAACAAGAAAACTACAGAGACTGGACGTTTCTGAGGCTGACGAAAATAACGTTAAAGATAAAGCATCAAAACCTTCAGATCAACAACAACAAGACACTACAGAGACTGGACGTTTCTGAGGCTGACGAAAATAACGTTAAAGATCAGCATCAAAACCTTCAGATCAACAACAACAAGACACTACAGAGACTGGACGTTTCTGAGGCTGACGAAAATAACGTTAAAGATAAAGCATAAAAAGCCTTCAGATCAACAAGAAGAAGACACTACAGAGACTGGACGTTTCTGAGGCTGACGAAAAAAAACGTTAAAGATCAGCATCAAAACCTTCAGATCAACAAAAAAAGAAAACTACAGAGACTGGACGTTTCTGAGGCTGACGAAAATAACGTTAAAGATAAAGCATCAAAACCTTCAGATCAACAACAACAAGACACTACAGAGACTGGACGTTTCTGAGGCTGACGAAAATAACGTTAAAGATCAGCATCAAAACCTTCAGATCAACAACAACAAGACAATACAGAGACTGGACGTTTCTGAGGCTGACGAAAATAACGTTAAAGATCAACATCAAAACCTTCAGATCAACAACAACAAGACACTACAGAGACTGGACGTTTCTGAGGCTGACGAAAATAACGTTAAAGATCAGCATCAAAACCTTCAGATCAACAAGAAGAAGAAAACTACAGAGACTGGACGTTTCTGAGGCTGACGAAAATAACGTTAAAGATAAAGCATAAAAAGCCTTCAGATCAACAACAAGAAGACACTACAGAGACGGGAAACGTTTCTGAGGCTGACGAAAATAACGTTAAAGATCAGCATCAAAACCTTCAGATCAACAAGAAGAAGACACTACAGAGGCCGGACGTTTCTGAGGCTGACGAAAATAACGTTAAAGAGGTGCGCGTCAGACGTGCGACGGGGCGGCTACTCTCTGGCTTGTCACGGTCACGCGGCGGTGAGTACGGTGAGGACTATTTCCTTTTAGGCTGCGATTTGTGGCGGAGGCGTCACGGGAGTTGTGCGGCGGCAGTGTAATGGGATTTAACATTGGCGCGTCTCTGTCCGCTTCGTCTGCTGACAGGAAGCGGAGTCGTCACGGGCAGAGACTGGTGTCTTGTTGCAAATTTCCTGCTCTTCCATCTTCTCTCTGTCTGTCCCTCTCTTTCCTCTTCTCTCTGTCTGTCTCGTCTCTTCTCTCTGTCTGTCTCGTCTCTCCTCTCTCTCTCTCTCCTCTCTCTCTCTCTCTCTCTCTCTCTCTCTCTCTGTCCTGATGTGATTATATATCATTCATGCAATGTAAGGTCAGTATCACACACACACCACACACACACGCACGACACACACACACACACAACACACACACACACACACACACAACACACACACACACACACACACACACACACACACACACACACACACACACACACACACACACCACACACACACAACACACACACACACACACAACACACACACCACAACACACACACACACACACACACACACACACACACACACACACACACACACACACACACACACACACACACACACACACACACACACAGCAATCAACTGAAATAATCTAAGAAAGAGTCATAGCGGATATTGCGCTAGCAGTATTAGTTTTTTTAGCAGATTGTGGGCATTCGGAGCGGGTTTAATTGCAGTGCAGTGACGGACTGAACGTGTCTAATTTAACGACGGATATAATTCTAGACAAAACGAGCAGCATAAAAAAGAGCGATGATATTATTAAATGCGAAGGTTAAACTTCTAGCGTACGCAAACAAAACAAACCACCGGATAAGGCGTTAATGAAAAGCAAAAACGAAACAACTAACAAACAGTAACAAAACAAAAACAAAACAACGAAAACCATCGGGACTGAAACACGTCATCACAATGAGTGGAAGCGATAGCTTGTTAATGTATTTAATGTATTTAACCAGAGAACCTTTTCGCTGCTTTCTTGTTTTCAGAATGTCTGCTTCATCGCAAGGGATGATTTGTCATATACTCCAAATGTCAACGTAAATGCTGTTTGTGAACAAACATTTTTTTTTTTTTTTCTATCAAAGGGCGTAACGTATTTCGCATGTGTCCATGGTATCTACCTAGCTATATATAAGCGTAAATCGCAAAACGGAGAACGACTCAACGTCAACAGGGCTATGTCTCGTTAATGAGGGTAATAATAATAATAATATTAATAACAATCAATATAATAGCCATAACAATAATAATGGACATTTGTAAAGCACCTACCCCGCGGCTCAAAGCGCTGAACAAACATAACACAACTAACATAATGTACATCGAGATGGACAATGCTATCAGCAATTTGTTGCAATGAGTTACAGAGGAGGATGCAAGAGCTGATGGCAGAGGTTGCAGCAGAGCTGTGGTATTTATTTAGCCAGTGCTTGGAGTCTGATCTCAGGTGTAGAGTCTAACCTCAGTTGTGTCCCTTCGTTTGGTGCAGTCGTTACTGGGGATGATGCAGGAGTTCATGGCAGCAGCTGCAGCAAGGCAGTGGTATTA
>JABMCL010000269.1:0-12500 GCA_018857735.1 Alviniconcha marisindica | reverse complement strand
TCACACCTGGCATGTACATGGCGTCACACCTGGCATGTACATGGCGTCACACCTGGCATGTACATGGCGTCACACCTGGCATGTACATCGCGTCACACCTGTCATGTGTATCGCGTCACACCTGGCATGTACATAGCGTCACACATGGCATGTACATAGCGTCACACCTGACATGTGTATCGCGTTACACCTGGCATGTACATGGCGTCACACATAGCATGTATATCGCGGCATGCCTGGCATGTACATCGCGTCATGCCTGGCATGTATATGGCGTCACACATGGCATGCAAAGGCGTCACACCTGGCATGTATATCGCGTCATACCTGGCATGTACATGTCGTCACACCTGGCATGTACATCGCGTCACACCTGGCGTGTATATGGCGTCACACCTAGCATGTACATGGCGTCACACCTGGCGTGTATATGGCGTCACAGCTGGTATGTACATGGCGTCACACCTGACATGTATATGGCGTCACACCTGACATGTACATGGCGGTTTACTTGCGTACATGATTGTAAATCAAACAATTTTAACAATTTATTTTATTAAGTGCTTAATATCAGTTTGAAGAGCTCTTAGTGTTGGACAAAGTAGTTTATCGCAAAACGTAAAATTTTAAGACGCACATCAATAAATTGATAAGTCTTATGCATTACCGAAATAAGTGCAAATGTCGGGCAAAACAAAAAGCAAAGGGCAAAACAAAGTCAAAAGTCGCCTCTGAAATCATGTAAGTGCACAGGCGTCCATTCATCATCCCGCACCCCCTACCCCGGCCTTTCAACTAGTACCCCCCGCACCCCCCCTCCCTCCCGGCCTTCCCCCCACCACCGCCGCCTCTTCACCCCAGCCAGAAACAGCTCCCACCAACCCACACCCACACCCACCTACTTCCAGCCAACTTAAGCAGAAAATAAAGAGGTACGTATTGCCTGGTAGGACGATAGAAGCGCGGGGCGGAAAACATGGCGGGTCTATTGTGTGTGAAAAAAAAGAAGAAGATATCTTGAGGTCAGATTTAAACGAGTCCAGTGAAGAAGGTGAAGGCTATCCTATGGTTTACTAACGTCACAAGTGATGTATTAGCACTTTTCTTTTTTATCCGGGTATTATTTGTCGTGGTGTTTACGGGATAGCTCAGTGGCTAGAGCGCCGGACTCGTGATGAAAGGTCTCGGGTTCGAATCCCTGCATGGAGCGGCGGGAGAATTTTCTTCTCCATGGTCAACTTTCTGTGCTGACTCTTATTTCGGTATCCGTTCCACCCCCGTGTTACCGCAGTAGCACGTAAAAGATCCCGGTTATTCTGCCAAAGGTGCAGGTGGCAGGTTACAGCTAAACATGCATACACCTTACGTATGTGGCTTTGCATGAAGTGACATGATGCATGGTTATATGAAGTACACAGAACATGCGTCGAAATGGCAGCAGTTTCATGTGGTAATAGCCATGCCAGCGCTGTAAATACACCACTTTGGTGGATATTCAAAAACGCTATAAAAAGCTAGTCACTCATGTAGAATCACATGCGAGCGCAGTGAGTCTGCTCGAGAGCGGAGAATAGCGCTATATAAAAGCAATCATCGTCAACATCATCGTCGTCAAGTATGTGGTGATAATTCGGTGTATTTACACATGTTCACAATGATGGGTTTTTGAAGCTAGTGAGCCCCTATAACTGGCTTACCGACTTTACAAGAACATCATTGCAACAATGCTCAAATATTAATCAGTAAATCTGTTGTGTTATTCAATAGCAATATAGTAATAAGTATCAACTACGTACACATAGAGAGAATTTATCTTTTTAAATTGTTGTTTTAGGCTAATTTAAGTTAACATATTGATGTGTGTTTTATTGCATTTGTTGATCTGTACAGCGCTAAGAGCTCATATAATTGTTGAGGCGCTATATAAAATAGATTATTATTATCATTATTATTATTGCTGTTGTTGTTGTTGTTGTTATTATTAACTATCGCAACGTCACTGCAAATGTGTCTTTTAAAGTGTAGTTACTTAACCTTTTTGCCTGAGTGTATTAATTATGAACTAATAAATGGCGCCTCTTCTCTGTGACAGGCGACAAAACATTGACGCGGGAAGAGTTCATTAACGGGATGTCCAGTGCCAGAGCTGATGGGTCTGCATGCCGATAATCTCTCTCCTCCACAATTGTCTCCCTTTTCGGCGTGAGACGGCGCTCTATAGACAGACTACACCGGAAGTACATTCAAACCGACATCAAGCCAACATCTTTGCTGCCACGTGAACACGAAATTCTGGAAGACATCTGTGTACATGATTCCATACAAGTGGCTCTGGAATGATTCCACTGTCACGTTTACAAGACTTAAGCTCGGACCAAGTACATAGGGACGGAATCTTTATTTCAAAGTTTGTTTTATTAACTGTTTTGTTTCGCGGTTTGACGTACTGCATTTACATATTTAAAAGTTTGTTTGCAAAAGGAAGTGTCAAACTTTGGACTTCTTTTCGTGCTCATGATAACCACCTCCGCAATAGCATCAAACAATAACAACGAGGACATGTATTTTCAAACTGCCTGGACACTTTGCAGTCATACTTTCAACTGAAATGTATAACCACAGCTAGCCCCAAACAGTTCACATAATTATGCCCCAAACGTCATCTGTCGTTGGCAAATGCATGTGCAGTCATTTCACATCGCCGTCACGACATAAGGTCAGATGGTCAATAATAATTAATATCCATGTGGTCACTTGCTAACACGATTGCGGCCTCTAACCTTGCTTATATCAGTAACTCTGTGTTGCCTGTAATGTCAAAAACTTTGACTATAAAAAGGACAGTGTTCGGCAGAAAACACCGGCAATGAAAACTAAGAGTAGGTCAATTTTTTTGTTGAGTTTGTAAATGTTTACTATTATATTTCTGTACATATCCGTCAGCGAGATAAACTGCCAACAGCCCTACATGCAGCCTATACATAAGTATGCCCACAAATGGGACGTGATTCTGTCGTGATGCTATTCGTTTTGCTTTTCTGTTCCTTCCTTTCATTTTGTTTTGGCTTTTTAATCAGATACAGCCGATCCTTTTTATTATTTGAACGCAAAAGCTAATTATGAATATAAATACGTTTTCATCCAGTACGTGTTTGGACTGTTGCTCTCTCTCTCTCTCTCTCTCTCTCTCTCTCTCTCTCTCTCTCTCTCTCTCTCTCTCTCTCTCTCTCTCTCTCTCTCTCTCTTTCTCTCTCTCTCTCTCTCTCCATCCGGTTTCTGCATCTCTCTCACCCCCTCTTTCTAACTGTCATATAAACTGCTTATCAAACGGTCGTACTACTTAAGAATGACCTCAACATGATTGACTGACTTCCTTTCCTGGAAACGATATAAATCATAAACTTGACAGCTCTTCGTGTCTCTTGGGTACGTTGTGTCTCGATTCTGCATGAACTTCACACGCCTAAGCCATTATTCACGAAACCGAGAACGATAGCACATAAACACATACCACTTATTTTTGTGTGTGGTATAATTCTTGTTGTTGTTGTTCAAAGGACATACGCTCCAGCGCCTGTATCAGTCCTTGCAGTTGTCCTTCTCTCTTTCTTTCTTTCTTTCTTTCTTTCTTTCTTTTTTTTTTTTTGTCTTTGACATGCTATCAACCCAGAAGCGTATTATACGCAAGAAATGCATTGCATTAAAAGAGCTGGCATTTGGAAAACGTCGTTGTTTGTGTGACTATATAGAGAAGATAAAAACAGCGACCCAAAATTAAATATCGGTTGATTTTGTATCGATTTACTTTCGCAAAGGGTTGAATACTGTATAAACCATAATTACTGTGTCAACGTAAGCCCTTCATTTTCTACTCTTGGTGAATTGCTCGTAGAGGCAGAATGTACGCGGAGCATTGGTCACGGTAGTGGAGAAGCCGTCATAGAAAACAGGGAATGAACGAGTTCAGTGAACTGTTTAAAGCTACAATTACAATCATGTCAATTTAAATCGGATTGGTAGCCACATCATTCATGTTAATTTGCTGCACACTGATCTCAAATGTATCCCAGCTGTGTTTTGGTATGGGTTTTGCAGTGTTCACTCATTCAAGGAAAGTGTACTTGAATATGAAACTTGGAATGTCCACCCATTTAAGGGAAGTATACTTCACTATAAAATTTGCAAATGTCCACCCGTTTAAAGGAAGTATACATCAATATGAAATTTGGAATGTCCACCCATTTAAGTGAAGTACACTTCAATATGAAATTTGGCACGTCCACCCATTTAAGGCAAGTATACTTCAATATGAAAATTGGAATGTTCACCTGTGTAAAGGAAGTATACTTCAATATGAAATTTGCAAATACCCACCCATTTAAGCGAAGTATACTTCAATATGAAATTTGGAATGTCCACCCGTTTAAGCGAAGCATACTTCAATATGAAATTTGGAATGTCCACCCGTTTAAGCGAAGTATACTTCAATATGAAATTTGGAATGTCCAACGCCCGGCTACACTGTCTTTTGACAACCAGCAATACATAGCGGTGATCCATATCCCCCCACCCCCACCGACCCACTACACATCAGTTAACTGAAGTGATCTAAAAAAATAAAAATGAAATAAACAAAGGCTGGGAGTGGGAGGCGGTGTGTGTGGAAGGAGTAGAAAATCGGCAGTTTTCATGTGGTTCGCTCGATCCGGTGGACATTGCAGAAAGGCTTCCTGCCGTGTTTGGCTGTGGGTACAGTGGGTACAGTGTCGGTTGCACCACTGCCCAGTGTGACTTTCCCGCCACCGGGGTCTCCGCCAGCCTTGTGCTCTTGTTTTCTGTAAGCGCCAGTCAACTGTGGGCCGATCTGGTCCTTGTTTTACTCTCCCTGGCCTTTGTTTTACTCTCCTTGGTCTTTGTTTTACTCCCTGGTCCTTGTTTTACTCTCCCTGGTCTTTGTTTGACTCTCCTTGGTCTTTGTTTTACTCCCTGGTCCTTGTTTTACTCTCCCTGGTCTTTGTTTTATTCCCTGGCCTTTGTTTTACTCCTTGGTCTTTGTTTTACTCTCCCTGTTCTTTGCTTTACTCTCCCTGGTCTATGTTTTACTCCCTGGTCTTTTGTTTTTTTTCTCTCCTTGGTCTTTGCCTTACTCTCCCTGTTCTTTGCTTTACTCTCCCTGTTCTTTGCTTTACTCCCTGGTCTTTGTTTTACTCCACTTTTGAGTGTTATTTCCATGGAGCCGCCTTTGATTGTTGTGTTCACAGCAACCGATCCAGTCAAGACGACAATTCTAACCCCAGCTTTCGGATCGCGTTCGACAAATGCCTTGTCATCACGTCACTGCTGTTCTTCACCCACAACCAAGCATGAAAACACACGCGCTGATAGACACAGGAATAAGATCTGGCAAAGCTGACATCGTCATCGCAAAGTTTTCTTTATTGCCAGTTTGGGAGAAGACGATGGAAAGTAAAAACAAAACAAATGCTGACCTAATTGCCAGTTTGAGAGAAGACGATAAAACGTCAAAATAACACCATTGCTGACCTAATTGCCAGTTTGAGAGAAGACGAAAAACATCTGTCAATTGCTGACCCAATTGCCAGTTTGAGAAAAAAGACGATACAAAATCAAATCAAACAAATGCTGACCTTATTGCCAGTTTGAGAGCAGACTATAAAAATAACACAAACGCTGACCGTATTGCTAGTTAGAGAGCAGACTATAAAAATGACACAAACGCTGACCTTATTGCCAGTTAGAGAGCAGACAATAAAAATAACACAAATGCTGACCTTATTGCCAGTAGGCGATAATAAAATCAAAATAAAACAAATGCTGAACTTATCGCCAGTTTGAGGGAAGAATACATTTGTACAGAGGCTGAATAAAAAGAAATGGACAGTTTGGACTTAAGTCTGATGTCAATGTCTGCTTGCGCATACGCATGTGTGTGTGTGTGTGTGTGTGTGTGTGTGTGTGTGTGTGTGTGTGTGTGTGTGTGTGTGTGTGTGTGTGTGTGTGTGTTTATATATATATAATGTGTGTGTGTGTGTGTGTGTGTGTGTGTGTGTGTGTGTGTGTGTGTGTGTGTGTGTGTGTGTGTGTGTGTTTGCATTTTCGTTTTTGTTTTTCTTGTCTTTTTTTTTTTTTAAATCGTAAAGAACCTAGGGCCGTAGGGTAGGTGCTAAGTCAGTGATTATCATTATTGTCATTATTGTCTATTATTATCAAAACTCGACGGAAAGAGGAGGTGGAGGTAAATTGTAAGCATAATAATTATTCATCATTCTGCTCCTATCGACTGGACCGTGATGCGTCCTTGTTCGCTTCCCTTTAATTCCACGTAAGTAAGTAAACATGCTGCTTAACGTCCACAGAAACCGTAAGGCTTATTAGGGACGGGGAGAATGGAGAGAAAGGGGGTATGGAGGTGTCAGAAGAGGGAGAATATATACCTATCGCCACACTGTCACCACCAGAATTACCTGCATTAAGATGGGCAGCGATGAGAGCCATTTTAATGTTTCATTAATTGTGAGGGACAAAGTCACAAGACCGTGTCCACAAACCACAACCTTTGAAGACAGATGAGGTATCCCTTTAATACCAAACATGAAGCATGGGGGGAGGAGAGAAGAGAGGGGGGGGAGGAGGAGAGAGGAGGAAGGAGAGAGAGGAGGAGAGAGTAGAGGGAGAGGGAGGAGAGAGTGGAAAGGAGAGATGGAGGGAGAGAGAGAGGGAGAGGGGGAAGAGAGTGGGAAGGAGAGAGAGTGGGAGGAGAGAGGAGATGGGAAGGGGGAGAGAGAGGGAGAGTGGAAGGAGAGGAGGAGAGAGTGGGAAGGAAGAGGGATAGGGGAAGAGATGGGAAGGAGAGAGTGGGGTGGGAGTGCGTAGAGCGAGAGGGGGAGAGGGCGGAGTAGAAAGATAGGGAGAGGGAGAGAGATAGAGTGGTGGGAGGTCAAGAGAGATGTAAAAGAGAGAGCTAGGAAGAGAGATAGGGGTGGGGAGAGAGATAGAGGGGTGGGAGGTCAAGAGAGATGTAAACGAGAGAGCTAGGATGAGAGTTAGGGGTGGGGCGAGAGATAGAGGATGGGAGGTCAAGAGAGATGTAAACGAGAGAGCTAGGAAGAGAGTTAGGGGTGGGCAGAGTGGGGCAGAGAGGGTTTGGTGGCGGTAGCGAAAGGGAGAATGTGACGTAATGTCAGAGAGGGGTGTGGGTGGGGGGTGTTAGAAAAAGGGAGGGAGGAGAGACGGAAAAAAGAAAATGTATATTCACATACATAACTTTCTTCCCAAGCAGCAAACAAACAGCGATTATCAAAGGCAGAACGTCAAATAGGCGATTTTTGGACAGCGGTCGTAACATGTTAATCTGTGTATTAAGCTGGCCTAAATTGTGACATATTCCGCGCCAAAGTGAAAGTGAAATGACCGAGCAGATAGACTGGCTGACAAAGCAACCCTCACAAATGGCTGGCTTCTCGGAAGACCTGAAGTGTTGAGAAGCTTGAGACACTATCTGCGGGCACAAAGCCAAGGACATCACACAGTCGATCGCCTGAAAGGACGAAGCAGGGCTTATCGTCAGTCAGACGAACATTAGAACCGTTTCAAAGGCAAAGTTAGGGAAACCTTTAAGAGACGGGGTGGAGCGCATATGGGTTTTTTCCGAGCGCATAGATACCATCTTGAATTGAACTGAACTGGATTTTCAATGGAGCAGGCCTTAATTCCGGCATTCGCACGGCCCAGTTGCCGGGGACTGTCACAATAATAGTGTTTATCTGCGCCTCTCCTCAGTAACTGTACGGCGCTTACATTTAAAATAGCAGTACATCGAATCAAATCTACTCCTGCCCCTCCCCCCTGCCCGTCCCCCCTCTATGTCTCGTTCACACACACACACACACACACACACGCACGCACGCACACACGCACGCACGCACGCACGCACACGCACGCACACACGCACGCACGCACACATACACACAGCATTCAAACACACACAGCATTCAAATGCACACACACACACACACACACACACACCACACACACACCCACACACACATACACACAGCAATATCACACACACACACATCAACACACACACACACACACACACACACACACAACACACACACACAAACACACACACACACACACACACACACACACACAACACACTACAACACACACAGGACCTCACACACTAACAACATAACGCAACGAACACACACACGCACACACACACACACACACACACACACACACACACACACACACACCACACACACACACACACCACGACACGCCGCACACACGCAACAGCACACACGCACCACACACCACCACACACACACGACCACATACAACACATCATACACACACACATTCAAACGCACACACACACACACACACACACACACACACACACACACACACACACACAGGGCACTCAAACACACACTCAACACGCACACAAGCAGCACCACACACCGACAACACACACACACACACACACACACACACACACACACACACACACACCACACACACACATCACACACACACACGCACAGCACACACACACAAGGCAGCGCACACACACACACACACACACACACACACACACACACACACACACACACACACACACACACACAACCACACACACAGCACACACACACACACACACACACACACACACACACACACACACACACACACACACACACACACACACACACACACTAACACCAACACACACCACGACAGCCAGCAGGAAACACACACACACACACACAACACAAACATACCCCACAACACACACACCACACACACACACACACACACACACACACTCACACAACACACACACACACACACACACACACACACACACACACACACACACACACACACACACACAACACACACAACACACACACACACACACACACACACACACACACCACAAACACGCACGCATGACATACACGCGCACACACACACACACACACACACACACACACACACACACACACACACACACACACACACACACACACACACGGCAATCTGGCGTAGGTATTTAGCAGTACAGTTACGTAGTTTTGTTGTTGTTGTTTTTAAGAAGTGAGATTTGAAAGTGTACAAAATAGAAGAATGCAAAAACATTACGTTTATATAGTATTGCAAAGTGTTGTAACCTATCACATTGCTTTCACTGCATTGAATTGCATCGTATAGTCTATTGCAGTCACCATCGCACCTTTCTCCAGCAATAACACAGTGAGAAAGAAGTTAAATGCATTTAGATCTAAGGATGAGTGAAGTTATTTTCAAAAATAAATGGTACGTTAATTATCACTTTACAACGATCTCAGCAATGAAAACAAAGCCGCTTTACTGCAATAGAACGATAGGAGCTACAATTTCAAGAGCACCTTTTACTCGCTCGAATGGACAAAGTACTCGCACAAGCTTAAATTAGCTCCAGGCATACGATTCTTCATGCCAGACATGAGATTCTTAATGCCAGGCATGACATTCATCATCATGATACTGTCGAAACTCCCAGATGTGTTGGAAGAGTGACAGACTGTGGTTCCTGCAGCGATTTGCTGTATTAGAAATGGCCGTGGCGGGATTTCATACTATTCAAGCCCACACTCCGAGCATCGCTTTCCGGCACCTTCCTCCAAACTCTGCCAGATTTGGTTACGCCACTGAAGGGGTACTCTTTATCTCCGCGCAGCTGTCCAGCGACGCGGTCAGCGCCCTCCGAAAGGTTCGGGTACTAATATGACTGCGGAAGCAACCTACCCCCCAAGCACCCATGTAAACAGGAGACGCATCCACCCTGGGTAAAAGAAAAAATTCCGTCTCGATTCAACTACGATTGTGGTTTTATTTGTGCTGGTGTAAACTTTGTTGGCGGCTATAAATGACACGCCTTGTTTTATTTGAGTTGTTTGTAACAAACTTACTACTGTTTGAGGACCAACAAAAAACTGCTCGTTAGCTGACAGTTTTCTGGACCCTATGGCGTAACTAAATACGGCAGTGGTTGAAGGAAGGATGTAAACCAGTGCTTGGAGTTTGGGGGCACTCTTTATCTCCACGCAGCTGTCCACCGACGCGGTCAGCGCCCTCCGAAAGGTTTGGGTACTGATCACACTCCGAGCATCGCTTTCCGGCACCTTCCTCCAAACTCTGCCAGATTTGGTTACGCCACTGAAGGGGCACTCTTTATCTCCGCGCAGCTGTCCACCGACGCGGTCAGCGCCCTCCGAAAGGTTTGGGTACTGTGGAAGCAACCTAGCACCCAAGCATGCACGTAAACACGAGACGCATCAACCCCGGTAAAAAAACAAAAACAAAAAAACAGTCCGTCTCGATTCAAACGATTTTGGTTTTATTTGAGCTGGCGTAAGTAACATGGTCAGTCACAAAATAAACGTCTGATATAATCAAAGTTGTTTGTAACAAAATTACTACTGTCTGAGCACACACACACACAAAAATGCTCGTTAGCTGACGGTTTTTAGGAACCTATGACGTAACTAAATACGGCAGTGACTGAAGGAAGGATGTTGAAAACCAGTGCTTGGAGTTTGCTTCATGCAAGCCATCCCAGTCTCCGCGCACATGGACACGAGCAACCTAGGAAGTGCCTAAGCTCAGACTCGACCACCCAAGGACAATGGTGTCGATCTCTATCGATCAACGACGACGCCGACACAATTAAGCTCATTCGCCCGTCGGCCGTGGAGGAGAAAGGACTCGATCCACAACGTATCTGATTGTTTTACTGCCAGCCAATTTACGGAAACACTAAGCGAATAACGAGGCGTCAGGTCGTCGTCATGCGCAAAGGTTGGTCGGCCCGTTTTCTTTTACTCCATCTCGCTACCTCATTGACTGATTCTATAGACCCGAGAGACAGAGTTGGGGGGGGGAGATGGAGGAGGGGGGAGAGAGTGGGAAGGAGAGAGAGTGAGTGGAGAGCAGAGTGAGAGGGGGGGGAGGAGGAGAGGGCGGAGGCGAGAGAGAGGGGGGGAGGGAGGCAAGAGAAAGTAAAAAGAGAGCTAGGAAGAGGATAACGGATGGAGGGAAAGAGGGGAGAGAGGGGAGGAGGGAGAGAAGGACAGAGAGGGAGGAGAGGAGGAGAGAAGGGGAGGGTAAAAGAGAGAGCTAGGAAGAGAGATGGGGGTAGGAGGAGAGAGAGAGACGGGGGGGAGAGGAGGGGGGGAGAGAGGGAGGGAGGAGAGAGAGAGTAGAAAGAGAGAGTAGGAAGAGAGATGGGGGAGAGAGAGAGAGAGAGAGAGAGAGAGAGAGAGAGAGAGAGAGAGAGAGAGGAAGGGAGGGAGGGGGAAAGGGGGGAGAGGGTTTGGGGGGAGGAAAGAGGGAGAGGGGGGGAAAAAGGGGAAGGGAGAGGAGGCAAAGGGTTTAAAGAAAAAGGGAAGAAATGGGGGGTGGAGAGGGGGGGGGGGGAAAGAGAGAGAGGAAAGATAGGGAGGGGGGGGAGGGGGAGGAGGGAGAGAGGGGGGAGAAAGTAAAAGGGGGCTAGGAAGAAAATGGGGGGGAGGAAAAGAAGGGGGGAAAGAGGAGGAAGGGGGAGAAAAGGGGGGGGGGGCAGAAAGAATTAAAGAGAGTAAAGAGATAGGGGGGGAGAGAGAGAGGGGGGGGGGAAAGGGACAAGAGAAAAAGCAAATTTGCGGAAGGAGAAAAAGGGGGAAAAGGGGGAAGGGGGGAAAAAGGGGAAAGAGTGAAAGGAGGCTAGAAGGGGGGTGTGGAAAAAGGGGGGTTGGGGGGGATGAAAAAGGAAAAAACTAGAAAGATGGGGGTGGGGGAGGAGGGGGGGGGGGAAGAAGTAAAGAGCTGGGAAAAAAAAAAGGGGGGGGGAGGGAGAGGGGGGGGTTTGGTGGGGCAAAGGGGAGAATGGGGGGGGTTTTTTTTTTGGGTGTGGCGGTGGTGTGGTGTTGTGGTGTGGTTGTGCGTGGGGGGGGGCGGGTGTGTGTGTGTGTGTGTGGGTGGTGTTTTGGGGGGGTGGGGTGGGGGACAGAAAAATAAAAATGTATATTCTCACTGTTAATAACCCCTTTCAAACATTTACACAAACAAAATCAAAACTACATACTTCAATTTAAGTAATTATTTCTAGGTCGAGAGTTGCATCCCTTTACTGGATTCAAACACTAGTGATTACCATTGGTGTGTTATTGCCTTGCCTATGTTGAGTTACCTCAAAGCCTGAACAGATTTGGTGTCATTTTGACCAGATCTGAAATTTTCAAGCATCCTTTATGGATCCATATGTCAAGGACAGTATTCGTACATACAGTGTTACTTCTCTTTGCAAAATACTCTCCAATTTTCTAAACTCAGCATTTCAAAAGCTAATTATTTCTTAACATTCAACATTTAATGAAATTAATAAATTTTTTTTAAAATTTTTTTACCCCTTCATTAGATTTTGGTGTGTCAGCCAGGTATTT
>JABMCL010001673.1:267500-309303 GCA_018857735.1 Alviniconcha marisindica | reverse complement strand
AATCAGATTACTCTTACACTGTAATGCTCTCAAGTTACATTCTGGTGCTTTGCCTGTGAGTAGTTAATGTTACACAAACGTATTAGATATATTCATTGTTCGGCCAATTATACGCCGGCTTATTGGGTCCCGGGAAAGGGGGGGGGGGGGGGGAGTAACTATGCTTCGCCCTGACTGATGTAACCGTACTGGTTGACTGGGCTTAGAACATCAAGTTACTTACTTAGTATAATTATGCCTACGGTCATGCATGGAAGTGAGAGATTTCAGTATTTGACCGGTTGATAGCTTTTGCTTTGCCGCAAAAACGAGTAACCCAGATGCCCCGACACTGCATAGTTCTCGGCCCTGCCTCTGACCTGACCTTAGGGTCAACTACATTAGTACGTACCTAAAGTTTGGGTTCCAGTGTTTCGTCATCCTTCGCAATGACTTGCTCATAATCCTTTATTTAAGGCTGCAGAACACTCTCTATCTCCATGGTACTCAGGGTATCCGGACGCTGCTAGCTTTTTCATTCCTTTTCAAATGCAGTCTGCTTTCCCACCGACTTTTGTTCAGGGTAGCTTCCCCTGAACAAAAGTGTTGCATGTTCTTGCTCGGGGATGGGGGTGGGGAGGGAGTCTGTGTGTAACCGGCTATTTTTGTCCGGCGAGCTGCACTAGGCCCATTCCTGTGTCAGCTCAGTCCAGGCGGGGTTGGTCCTGGTGTGTAGGATCATTGGAATTGGGGGCTAGGGTCATGGTGGGAGAAAAACGGGTTGATAGTGGGCCATGGGAGTAAGCTAGTCGGCTTATTAAGTTGTTGTAGATAATTCTTATAATTACTTTTATTAGGACAGAATATTTTTTACTGAGGTAGACCTCGCAAAGAGCTAAATTTGATGAGTGATATGGGCAGCTTGATGTCGCAGGTTGGATTTCTGATGTATTTATTGATCAATGACTTTTTACCCTGACGTTTGCTGTTGTTGTTATTTCATGTTTTGCGATTGGTGTAAATGTGTGATGAATGTACCTGGCACCACAAAACATTTCTGTGCAATGCGGTATTGGCTTGGCAATAAATGAAGTTGTATTGTATTGTATTGTACAAATGGCAATGAATGTATCTACTAACGTGCTTTTCCAATGGCTGGACGTACAGTCAGTGGCCTAACTTCCTAAGTTATGGAGTTATATGGAGTTATGGAGTTATTCACTTGAATTGCCATTGCCACTAAACGTACAGCTACAGCCCCCTTCCGATATTCAAGTCAGTGTCACCATTGCCACCAAAAGTACACATTCAGTCCCCCCCCTCATCGTCATTGCTACATTATCCACAGCCCCCCAAGTGATTCTGATGTCATTGTTGCCACCAAAAGTACATCACCTACCGCTCCAAACAATACTGGCAGTAACCATCGTTGCCACCAAAAGTACATCACCTACCGCTCCAAACAATACTGATAGTTACTGTAGCGGGAGAGCTGTGAAGCTAGCTCGATTTTACCCCCCCCCCCCCCCCCCCCCCCCCCCCCCCCCCCCCTTCTCTCCTCCCCCTGACAGTGACCGGCCTGTGCGCGGCGGTGGTAAAACAAAGTGACTGCCCGGTTTTTTTCATAGTTTCAGGAGCTGTGTGAGAGTCGAGGTGGGCCCTCCCGGCGTCCGCCTAAGCATTTTGGTTTTTGTGGACGAAAGCATATTTAACCTGCTCACGCATTGGTCTCAGCTTGTCCCAATAAATTTTGTCAACCGACATGAGGACATTAAGCAACACCTGAAGGAAGGTTTCTGTACCATGTGCTGAAAAGTGCTGGTCAACCCCACTCCATCCCCCGAGTCTACATGCTGAAAAGTGTATTGCTCTTCCCTTTTTGGACTCAGAGCCTACCGTAGGACTGGGTTTTTCGAGATTAAAACAAGCAGACGAAATTCGGCCTGATCGGCATGCATTTCTTCCTTCGTAAACATATTTACTTTCATGGCAGTGACATTTTATCAGATTTAAAGGTCATGTTATGCACAAGACTTTCTTAATCGGGTCGATTTTCAACGTTCCTTTGCCCCCAAAACTGCCTTTCTGGGCCCTTTAAAGCAAAGCATTCAGTTGCCTAAAACATTTACACATAGCATTCCGTTGCCTAAAACATCATTTACACAATGCATTCCGTTGCCTAAAACATCATTTACACAATGCATTGCCTAAAACATCATTTACGCACGCATTCCGTTGCCTAAAACATCATTTACACAAATCATTCAGTTGCATGAAACATTTACACAATGCATTCCGTGGCCTAAAACATCATTTACACAATGCATTCCGTGGCCTAAAACATCATTTACACAATGCATTCCGTGGCCTAAACCATCATTTACACAATGCATTCCGTGGCCTAAACCATCATTTACACAATGCATTCCGTGGCCTAAAACATCATTTACACAATATTGTAACCGAAGGAAAAATTTAACCTCATCAGGGTTCCACTGCGACCAAAGCTAAGGTCAACAGAAACGCACACAAACGAATAAACAAACAAGAAAAAGAAAAAAAAGCCTCTACTTGTAAGGTAAATGGAGCATCAAAGTCATATTTCTTTCTCAGAGACAGATGCACAGAGTGCCACGTGAAACTGCTGCTGTCTTGGCGCTCGTTCTGTGATCCCAAACCACACAACCATGCACTGATGATGATGAAGTGATGCTTAATGTCCTCAGATGTCAGTTGACATATTAGGGACAAGTTGTGACCAATGCCGAAGCACGGTTCAATAATTCTTTACGTCCACGGAAACCAGAAGGCTCGCTAGGACGGACAGCTCAGGACGGCCACCTCGACTCTCACACAGCTCCTGAACTATGCAACCATGCACTGGCTGACAAGGTCCTTTTATCTGAAACCACATACGTAGGGTACTGTACGTGTGGAGCCATCCGCATGTTGCAACCAAACGATGCCGTAAGTACACCACTTCGGTCAAGAAAAACCCACCCTCAAAAAGCCCACAGGCACATACAAAACACACTGTGTAAAGCAACAGTCAGTCTGATTCAGAGCTGCGTATAACTAGAGCACAGCGGGTGGTTATATATCCCTTCCACCAAAGAAGTTTCGGACTGCATCGTAAAATGTTCAAAGTGTTCAAAACATTACCGAAATGAAAGCACAAGAATTATCTCCCACAACCTCTTTTATAGTTGCACTAGTTCCGGTAATGAGTTTAGGCACCAAAATCACTCTGGAAAATACTGGTCCCAATTTTTCGGTCGGCTGGACCGCTCGGCCAACGGACAACATCGCAGTTTATAGGAGATATGCTTCCGTCTGCGCCATCCGTACAGCTGTTCAATCTCAGGCACGTCCGCCTTGGCCTTCCGTCTCCAAAATCTCCCTCACGGGGACATCCTCTGCCGCCCGTCCTGGCCTTCCGTCTCATGGAGACATGTTTGTACCATCCGTCTCTGGCATCCGTTTGGCCTTCCGCTTCGGGGACCTCCGTCTCGGCCTTCTGTTTCAGGGACAACAGTCTGCACCATCCCTCTTGGCTTTCCGTCACGGGGAAATCCGGCTCGACCTTCCGTCTCACCGACATCGGTCTGCACTATCGGTTTCGGCGAGCCGTCTTGGCCGTCCGTCTCGTGGCCATCAGTGCTGGCGTCATTCTCGGGGACATCCGACTCTGCATTCAAAGTCAAGAGCAGTTGATATATTTTAATCATCGCTCAAAGGGCAGTTCACCTAACTACTACAGGCTAGTTAATTGTAACAGAACACATTAAGCAGAAGGTAAAAAGCTTCATCAAAATTATTTATAATTTATTATAGCTTAATAGACAGACGTACCAAAACACATCATACATACCATATCACAACAGAAGATACCGCACTTGCACCACACCAACCAAACCACAAACACACACACACACACACAACACACACACACACACACACACACACACACACACACACACACACACACACACAAACACACACACACACTACTCACATCCGTCTGGATCCTCCGTTTCGGGGACATCCGTCTGGATCCTCCGTCTGGATCCTCCGTCTCGGGGACGTCCGTCTGGATCCTCCGTCTGGATCCTCCGTCTCGGGGACGTCCGTCTGGATCCTCCGTCTCGGGACCTTGAAATCGGGTCCATGTAGGATATTTTAGTCATCACTCATGGGGCTATTGAACCAAACTCACGGGGCTATTGAACACACACACACACACACACACACACACACACACACACACACACACACACCACACACACACACACACACACACACACACACACACACACACACACACACACATACACACATAAACACACACACACACACAGACACATTACTCACCTCCGTCTGGATCTTCAGTCTCCGACTGACATCCGTCTCCGAAACGTAAGGCCAAAGCAGATGGCACACATGAATGTTCATGAGAAGGAAAGCAATGACGGCGGGCCCATCCGTCTTGACCTTCCGTCTCAGGAACATTCGTCTGTGCCAGTCCGCCCTGGTCGTCCGTCTCGGGGACTTCTGTCTGGATCCTCCGTCTCGGGGACATCCGTCTCGATCCTCCGTCTCAGGGACATCCGTCTCGATCCTCCGTCTCAGGGACATCCGTCTCGATCCTCCGTCTCGGGGACATCCGTCTCGATCCTCCGTCTCGGGGACATCCGTCTGGAACCTCCGTCTCGGGGACATCCGTCTGGATCATCCGTCTCGGGACCTTGAAATCAGGTCCACGTAGGATATTTTAGTCATCACTCACGGGGCTATTGAAGCAAATAACAAAACGATCAATAATTGGAACAGAACATGTAACCAGAACAAGAAAACAACATCAACAAAATGTAAATTCAAAGTAATTTAATAAACAGACTAAATCAAATCCAATTATGTTATACACATTATATCAAAGTATAATACACACACACACACACACACACACACACACACACACACACACACACACACACACACACACACGCTACTCACCTCCGTCTCTCGGCGACATCTGTCTGTGGCATCCGTCGTGGCCCTCCGTCTCGGTCATCCGTCTCAGCGACATCCGTCTGGGACATCCGTCTCGGGGACATCCGTCTGGATCCTCCGTCTCAGGGACATCCGTCTGGATCCTCCGTCTCGGGGACATCCGTCTCGATCCTCCGTCTGGGGGACGTCCGACTGGATCCTCCGTCTCGAGGACATCCGTCTGGATCCTCCGTCTCGGGGACATCCGTCTCGATCCTCCGTCTCGGGGACATCCGTCTCGATCCTCCGTCTCGGGGACATCCGTCTGGATCCTCCGTCTCGGGGACATCCGTCTCGATCCTCCGTCTCGGGGACATCCGTCTCGATCCTCCGTCTCGGGGACATCCGTCTCGATCCTCCGTCTCGGGGACATCCGTCTCGATCCTCCGTCTCGGGGACATCCGTCTGGAACCTCCGTCTCGGGGACATCCGTCTGGATCATCCGTCTCGGGACCTTGAAATCAGGTCCACGTAGGATATTTTAGTCATCACTCACGGGGCTATTGAAGCAAATAACAAAACGATCAATAATTGGAACAGAACATGTAACCAGAACAAGAAAACAACATCAACAAAATGTAAATTCAAAGTAATTTAATAAACAGACTAAATCAAATCCAATTATGTTATACACATTATATCAAAGTATAATACACACACACACACACACACACACACACACACACACACACACACACACACACACACACACACACACACACACACACACGCTACTCACCTCCGTCTCTCGGCGACATCTGTCTGTGGCATCCGTCGTGGCCCTCCGTCTCGGTCATCCGTCTCAGCGACATCCGTCTGTGACATCCGTCTCGGGGACATCCGTCTGGATCCTCCGTCTCAGGGACATCCGTCTGGATCCTCCGTCTCGGGGACATCCGTCTGGATCCTCCGTCTCGGGGACATCCGTCTCGATCCTCCGTCTGGGGGACGTCCGACTGGATCCTCCGTCTCGAGGACATCCGTCTGGATCCTCCGTCTCGGGGACATCCGTCTCGATCCTCCGTCTCGGGGACATCCGTCTAGATCTTCCGTCTCGGGGACATCCGTCTGGATCCTCCGTCTCGGGGACATCCGTCTCGATCCTCCGTCTCGGGGACATCCGTCTCGATCCTCCGTCTCGGGGACATCCGTCTCGATCCTCCGTCTCGGGGACATCCGTCTGGAACCTCCGTCTCGGGGACATCCGTCTGGATCATCCGTCTCGGGACCTTGAAATCAGGTCCACGTAGGATATTTTAGTCATCACTCACGGGGCTATTGAAGCAAATAACAAAACGATCAATAATTGGAACAGAACATGTAACCAGAATAAGAAAACAACATCAACAAAATGTAAATTCAAAGTAATTTAATAAACAGACTAAATCAAATCCAATTATGTTATACACATTATATCAAAGTATAATACACACAACAACACAAACACACACACAGCACACACAGGCCATAACACACACACACACACACACACACCAACACACTACTCCACCTCCTTCTCTCGGCGACATCTGTCTGTGGCATCCGTCGTGGCCCTCCGTCTCGGTCATCCGTCTCAGCGACATCCGTCTGTGACATCCGTCTCGGGGACATCCGTCTGGATCCTCCGTCTCAGGGACATCCGTCTGGATCCTCCGTCTCGGGGACATCCGTCTCGATCCTCCGTCTGGGGGACGTCCGACTGGATCCTCCGTCTCGAGGACATCCGTCTGGATCCTCCGTCTCGGGAACATCCGTCTGGATCCTCCGTCTCGGGGACATCCGTCTCGATCCTCCGTCTCGGGGACATCCGTCTCGATCCTCCGTCTCGGGGACATCCGTCTGGAACTCCGTCTCGGGGACATCCGTCTCGATCCTCCGTCTCGGGGACATCCGTCTCGATCCTCCGTCTCGATCCTCCGTCTCGGGGACGTCCGTCTGGATCCTCCGTCTCGGGACCTTGAAATCGGGTCATTGTAGGATATTTTAGTCATCACTCACGGGGCTATTGAACCAAACTCACGGGGCTATTGCACAAACACACACTCACTCAGGTCACACACACACACACACACCCACACACACACACACACAGACCCACAGACCCAGACCCACACACACACACACACACACACACACACACACACACACACACACATACACACATACACACATAAACACACACACACACACAGACACATTACTCACCTCCGTCTGGATCTTCAGTCTCCGACTGACATCCGTCTCCGAAACGTAAGGCCAAACCAGATGGCACACATGAATGTTCATGAGAAGGAAAGCAATGACGGCGGGCCCATCCGTCTTGACCTTCCGTCTCAGGAACATTCGTCTGTGCTAGTCCGCCCTGGTCGTCCGTCTCGGAGACTTCTGTCTGGATCCTCCGTCTCGGGGACATCCGTCTCGATCCTCCGTCTCAGGGACATCCGTCTCGATCCTCCGTCTCGGGGACATCCGTCTCGATCCTCCGTCTCGGGGACATCCGTCTCGATCCTCCGTCTCAGGGACATCCGTCTCGATCCTCCGTCTCGGGGACATCCGTCTCGATCCTCCGTCTCGGGGACATCCGTCTGGAACCTCCGTCTCGGGGACATCCGTCTGGATCATCCGTCTCGGGACCTTGAAATCAGGTCCACGTAGGATATTTTAGTCATCACTCACGGGGCTATTGAAGCAAATAACAAAACGATCAATAATTGGAACAGAACATGTAACCAGAACAAGAAAACAACATCAACAAAATGTAAATTCAAAGTAATTTAATAAACAGACTAAATCAAATCCAATTATGTTATACACATTATATCAAAGTATAACACACACACACACACACACACACACACACACACACACACACACACACACACACACACACACACGCTACTCACCTCCGTCTCTCGGCGACATCTGTCTGTGGCATCCGTCGTGGCCCTCCGTCTCGGTCATGCCGTCTCAGCGACATCCGTCTTGGGCCATCCGTCTCGGGGACATCCGTCTGGATCCTCCGTCTCAGGGACATCCGTCTGATCCTCCTCTCGGTGGACATCCGTCTTCGATCCCTCCGTCTGGGGACGTCCGACTGGGGATCCTCCGTCTCGAGGAACATCCGCCTGGATCCTCCGTCTCGGGGGACATCCGTGTCTGGTATCCTCCCGTCTCGGGACATCCGTCTTCGATCCTCCGTCTCGGGGGGGGACATCGTCCTCGATTCCCCTCCGTCTCGGGACATCCGTCTCGGGGTACTGGATCCTCCGTCTCGGGGACATCCGTCTCGATCCTCCGTCTCGGGGACTCTCACGGACCTCCGTCTCGGGGACAAATCCGTCTCGATCCTCCCGTCTCGGGGACATCCGTCGGAACCTTCCGTCCTCGGGGACATTCCGTCTGGATCATCCGTCTCGGGACCTTGAAATCAGGTCCACGTAGGATATTTTAGTCATCACTCACGGGGCTATTGAAGCAAATAACAAAACGATCAATAATTGGAACAGAACATGTAACCAGAACAAGAAAACAACATCAACAAAATGTAAATTCAAAGTAATTTAATAAACAGACTAAATCAAATCCAATTATGTTATACACATTATATCAAGTATAATACAACACACCAACACACACACACACAAACACACACACACACACACACACACACACACACAGCACACACAAACACAGCACACACACACGCTACTCACCTCCGTCTCTCGGCGACATCTGTCTGTGGCATCCGTCGTGGCCCTCCGTCTCGGTCATCCGTCTCAGCGACATCCGTCTGGGACATCCGTCTCGGACATCCGTCTGGATCCTCCGTCTCGGGGGAACATCCGTCTGGATCCTCCGTCTGCGGGGACATCCGTCTCGGGGATCTCCGTCTGGGGGACGTCCGACTGGATCCTCCGTCTCGAGGACTCCGTCTGGATCCTCCGTCTCGGGAACATCCGTCTCGGGGACATCCGTCTCGGGACATCCGTCTCGATCCTCCGTCTCGGGGACATCCGTCTGATGCATCCGTCTCGGGACATCCGTCTCGGGGTACATCCGTCTCGGGACATCCGTCTCGGGACATCCGTCTCGGGACATCCGTCTCGATCCTCCGTCTCGGGGACATCCGTCCGCGACATCCGTCTCGGGACATCCGTCTGGAACCTCCGTCTCGGGGACATCCGTCTGGAGCCTCCGTCTAGGGGACATCTGAAATCAGGTCCACGTAGGATATTTTAGTCATCACTCACGGGGCTATTGAAGCAAATAACAAAACGATCAATAATTGGAACAGAACATGTAACCAGAATAAGAAAACAACATCAACAAAATGTAAATTCAAAGTAATTTAATAAACAGACTAAATCAAATCCAATTATGTTATACACATTATAAAGTATAATGACACACACACAACACACCACACACACCACACACACACACACACACAGCCACACACACACACACACACACAACAAGGCAAACATGGAAACCAACACGCGACATCTGTCTGTGGCATCCGTCGTGGCCCTCCGTCTCGGTCATCCGTCTCACGGACATCCGTCTGTGACATCCGTCTCGGGGCAATCCGTCTGGATCCTCCGTCTCAGGGACATCCGTCTCGATCCTCGTCTCGGGGACATCCGTCTCGATCCTCCGTCTGGGGGACGTCCGACTGGATCCTCCGGTCTCGAGGACATCCGTCTGGATCCTCCGTTCTCGGGAACATCCGTCTGGATCCTCCGTCTCGGGGACATTCGTCGGGACCCCCGTCTCGGGGACATCCGTCTGGATCCTCCGTCTCGGGGACATCCGTCTCGATCCTCCGTCTCGGGGACATCCGTCTCGATCATCCGTCTCGGGGACATCCGTCTCGATCCTCCGTCTCGTCTCGGGGACGTCCGTCTGGATCCTCCGTCTCGGGACCTTGAAATCGGGTCATTGTAGGATATTTTAGTCATCACTCACGGGGCTATTGAACCAAATCACGGGGCTTATTGAACCACACACACACCACACACTCACACAACACACACACACACACACACACACACACGAGACACACACACACACACAGCACACACACACGACACACCAGACACACACCACAACCACACACACACAGAACACACACACCACACACACACATAACACCACATACACACATAAACACACACACACACACAGACACATTACTCACCTCCGTCTGGATCTTCAGTCTCCGACTGACATCCGTCTCCGAAACGTAAGGCCAAACCAGATGGCACACATGAATGTTCATGAGAAGGAAAGCAATGACGGCGGGCCCATCCGTCTTGACCTTCCGTCTCAGGAACATTCGTCTGTGCTAGTCCGCCCTGGTCGTCCGTCTCGGAGACTTCTGTCTGGATCCTCCGTCTCGGGGACATCCGTCTCGATCCTCCGTCTCAGGGACATCCGTCTCGATCCTCCGTCTCGGGGACATCCGTCTCGATCCTCCGTCTCGGGGACATCCGTCTCGATCCTCCGTCTCAGGGACATCCGTCTCGATCATCCGTCTCGGGGACATCCGTCTCGATCCTCCGTCTCGGGGACATCCGTCTGGAACCTCCGTCTCGGGGACATCCGTCTGGATCATCCGTCTCGGGACCTTGAAATCAGGTCCACGTAGGATATTTTAGTCATCACTCACGGGGTTATTGAAGCAAATAACAAAACGATCAATAATTGGAACAGAACATGTAACCAGAACAAGAAAACAACATCAACAAAATGTAAATTCAAAGTAATTTAATAAACAGACTAAATCAAATCCAATTATCGCCTACCAAACAGTAACTATATACACATCACACACACACACACACACAGCACACACACACACACACACACACACCACACACGACCACACACGCTTCTCATCACCTCCGTCCTCTCGCGACTCTGTCTGGTGGCATCCGTCGTGCCCTCCGTCTCGGTCATACCGTCTCAGCGACATCCGTCTGTGACATCCCGTCTCGGGACAATCCGTCTGATCCTCCTTCTCAGGACATCCGTCTGGATCTCCGTCTCGGGGACTATCCGTCCTCGATCCTCCGTCCTGGGGGACGTCGCTGGATCCTCCGTCTCGGGACATCCGTCTCGGGGTCATCCGTCTCGATCCTCCGTCTCGATCCTCCGTCTCGGGGACATCCGTCTGGAATCCTCCGTCTCGGGGACATCCGTCTGATGGACCTTCGTCAGCCATCCGTCTCGGCCTCCCTCCGTCTCGGGGACATCATCCGTCTCGATCCTCCGTCTCGGGGACATCCTTCTCGGTCTTCCGTCTCGGGGACATCCTCTCGATCCTACCGTCTCCGGGGACATCCGTCTGGAACCGCCGTCTCGGGGACATCCGTCTGGTCATCCGTCCTCGGGACCTTTGAAATCAGTCCACGTGGATATTTTAGTCATCACTCACGGGGCTATTGAAGCAAATAACAAAACGATCAATAATTGGCAACAGAACATGTAACCAGAAATAAGAAAACAACATCACAATGTAAATTCAAAAGTAATTTACTAAACAGACTAAAATCAAATCCATTTCTGTTATACACTTATATCAAGTATACTACACACACACCACACTACACACACACACACCACACACACACACGCACACACAACACACACAAAAACCACTACTCACCTCGTCCTCGGCGACATCTGTCTGTGGCATCCGTCGTGGCCCTCCGTCTCGGTCATCCGTCTCGCCATCCGTCTCGTGGACATCCGTCTCGGGGACATCCGTCTGTCTTCCTCCGTCTCAGGGACATCCGTCTGGATCCTCCGTCTCGGGGACACAATCCGTCTCGGATCACTCCGTCTGGGGGATGTCCCGACTGGTCCTCGTTCTCGAGAGGACATCCGTCTGGATCCTCCGTCTCGGGAACATTCTCGGGGATCTCCGTCTCGGGGACATCCGTCCTCGATCCTCCGTCTCGGGGACATCCGTCTCAGCCACCAGTCTTCGGGACATCCGTCTCGATCCTCCGTCTCGGGACATCCGTCTCGATCCTCCGTCTCGGGGACATCCGTCTCGATCCTCCGTCTCGATCCTCCGTCTCGGGGACGTCCGTCTGGATCCTCCGTCTCGGGACCTTGAAATCGGGTCATTGTAGGATATTTTAGTCATCACTCACGGGGCTATTGAACCAAACTCACGGGGCTATTGAACACACACACACTCACTCACACACACACTAACACACACACACACACACACACACACACACACACCCACACACACACACAACAAGACAACCAGCACAGGCACAGACACACCACACATCACACACACACACACACACACACACACACACACACACACATACACACATACACACATAAACACACACACACACACAGACACATTACTCACCTCCGTCTGGATCTTCAGTCTCCGACTGACATCCGTCTCCGAAACGTAAGGCCAAACCAGATGGCACACATGAATGTTCATGAGAAGGAAAGCAATGACGGCGGGCCCATCCGTCTTGACCTTCCGTCTCAGGAACATTCGTCTGTGCTAGTCCGCCCTGGTCGTCCGTCTCGGAGACTTCTGTCTGGATCCTCCGTCTCGGGGACATCCGTCTCGATCCTCCGTCTCAGGGACATCCGTCTCGATCCTCCGTCTCGGGGACATCCGTCTCGATCCTCCGTCTCGGGGACATCCGTCTCGATCCTCCGTCTCAGGGACATCCGTCTCGATCCTCCGTCTCGGGGACATCCGTCTCGATCCTCCGTCTCGGGGACATCCGTCTGGATCCTCCGTCTCGGGGACATCCGTCTGGATCATCCGTCTCGGGACCTTGAAATCAGGTCCACGTAGGATATTTTAGTCATCACTCACGGGGCTATTGAAGCAAATAACAAAACGATCAATAATTGGAACAGAACATGTAACCAGAACAAGAAAACAACATCAACAAAATGTAAATTCAAAGTAATTTAATAAACAGACTAAATCAAACCAATTATTTATACACATTATATCAAATATAATACACACACACACACACACACACACACACACACAAAACACACACAAAACACAAAACACACACACCACACACACACCACCACCACACACACACACACCCCTCCACCTCCGTCTCCCCGGCGACTTTCTGCCCTGTGGCACCCCGTCTTTGGCCCTCCGTCTGGGTCATCCGTCTCGGGAGACATCCGCCCGGGTGACTCCGCCCTCGGGGAAATCCGTCTGGATCCTCCGCCCTCGGGGACACCCGTCTGGTCCTCCGTCTCGGGGACATCCGTCTGATCCTCCGTTTTGGGGGACCCCCGACGGGTTTCCTCCGCCCTCGAGGCCCCATCCCGTCGGGGAATTTCCCCTCCGCCCCCGGGGGACATCCGTCTCGACCCTTCCGTCTGGGGGACACCGTCTGATCCCCCGTCTGGGGGAAACACCCGTCTGGATCCCCCCGTCTTTGGGGACACCCGTCTGGATCCCTTCTTGTCGGGTTTTTCCCCCGGGTTATTTTCCGGGGAGTCCTTTCTGGACCCTTTTTTTCCCCCGGGGCCCTTTAAAATGGGTCATTGTAGGATTTTTTTAGTTCCCAGGGGGTTATTAAAACCAAATTTACGGGGTTATTGGGGAACACACACAAAATCCCCCCCACCACAAAACACACACACACACACACAACACACCCCACACACACACACAAAACACCCCCACACACACCCCACACACACACACACACACAAAACAAAATACACACAAAAACACACAAAAAAATTATTTCACCTCCGTCTGGATCTTCAGTCTCCGACTGACATCCGTCTCCGAAACGTAAGGCCAAAGCAGATGGCACACATGAATGTTCATGAGAAGGAAAGCAATGACGGCGGGCCCATCCGTCTTGACCTTCCGTCTCAGGAACATTCGTCTGTGCCAGTCCGCCCTGGTCGTCCGTCTCGGGGCTTCTTTGGATCCTCGCTCGGGGACATCCGTCTCGATCCTCCGTCTCGGGGCATCCTCTCGTCCTCCGTCCGGGACATCCGTCTCGATCCTCCGTCTCGGGGAACCCCCTTCTCCGTCTCGGGGACATCCGTCTCGATCCTCCGTCTCGGGGAAATCCGTCTGGATCCTCCGTCTCGGGGACGTCCGACTGGATCCTCCGTCGACGGAACATCTGTCTCGGCCTTCAAAGTCATGTCTGGTGAATACATTTCAATCATTACTTACCGGGTAATAGAACCATCTACCAAGGGGTCATTAATTTTAATAGAACATATAACAAGAAGATGAAACAACATGAAGAAATATTAAATTGATATTAACTCACCAAACACGTTTACTAATACAAAACACACAATACATGCTATATATGACAGCATATCGGTCTTGCCACACACTGTACCCGGTCCCCCACAACTACCCCCTTCACCTACAAAAACGCCGCAGCCCACTACCCCCCCTCCCCCCCCCCCCCTCCCACCCCCCCCCCCCCCCTCACACACCCCTCAAACACACAAAAAACCCAAACACACACAACCCACACCACACACACCCAAACACCACACACGCGGGCAGGCACCACGGACACACCACACACAACACACACACACACACAACCACCACACACCTCACACAAACACACCACACACACCAGGCAGCACCCCCCCCCACACACACGCAGGCCGCACGCACGACACCCCAAAACCACCGCACACACACACACAACCACACACACACACACACACACACACACACACACCCCACACACACACACACAACACCACACCACACACACACCACACAAAACACACCACACCACACCCACACGCTATAAGTAGGAGTAATGTTCCAAGTAAAATTAGTCCTACTCTAAGCTAGTAGGCAATAAAATTTCCAAACAAAACCACACCCCACACACCACAACCACAACACACAACACCACAACACATCACACACAAACCCACAAAAACCACACAACCACACACACACACACACCACCACAAAACACACCCAACACACACACACCACACACACACACACCATTCACTCCCCAAACCCCCGTCTTGGTCTTTTTGTCTAGGGAACCCTTCCCGAAATGGTAGGAACTGACTTTTCACCAAAAAAAGAGAAGAAGGCTCGATGCCCGGAAAGGGATGCAGCTGCGTGTGTCCTCACTAGAGGGACATTCACCGAAACAAAACACCTTTGCTCCTCCGTTTCCCATACTCACAAATGTCGTGAAATTTTTCACACACCATATCGCTAACTCCTGTCAAATGTTAGTGACACTTTTCATACCTTGCAGCGGCGAACGGGGAACTCCACCGTTACTTGTCTGTTGGGAAATGTTTCCGCCTAGGCCCATCCAATTTTTTTGACACTTTTCATACCCTGCAGCCTTCTATCATTTATTTATTTTTACTAATACTCACACACACACAACCATGCGCGCACGTCCGCGCTCGCACGCACGCACGCACGCACGCACGCACGCACGCACGCACGCACGCACGCACGCACACACACACACACACACACACACACACACACACACACACACACACACACACACACACACACTCTCTCTCTCTCTCTCCCCTCACCTCTGTCTTGGCCTTCTGCGACAAACACAGACTTCCGTCTGTCTTTGCGTTCCGTCTGTCCTTGCGTCATCCTCCTTGTCCTTCCGTCTCGGGGACATCCGACGCAGCCTTCAAAGTCAAGTACAGTTAATAATTATACTTCAATTATCGGTCACGGGGCGGGCAATTCAACTAACTAGCGAAGAAAATAAATAAGCGTTCTTTTCAATCTTTTATGTAACTAGCGAAGACTCATTAATTTAGAAAGAACATCAAAACAACGTCAAAAGCATTTAAACGGATTACAAGTTAAAAACAGAGATACTGGATAAAAATTATTTAAAAAACAAAAAATAAATCCGCAATAAAAATGAGTTCCCTTTTTACGCAACCCTTCATGGTTCAGGAGCTGTGTGAGAGTCGAGGTGGACGTCCTGGACTGTCCGTCCTAACGAGCCTTCTAGTTTCCGTGGACGTAAACAAATACTGAACCGTGCTTCGGCATTGGTCACAACTTGTCCCTAATATGTCAACTGACATCTGAGGACATAAAGCATCACTTCATCATCATTTGTTCCTAATATGCCCACTGAAAATCTGAGGACATAAAGCATCACTTCATCTTTCATTGTCCCTAATATTCAACTGACATCTGAGGACATAAAGCATCACTTCATCTCATTGTCCCTAATATGTCAACTGACATCTGAGGACATAAAGCATCATTTTCATCATCATTGTCCCTAATAGGGTCAACTGACATCTGAGGACATAAAGCATCACTTCATCATCTTGTCCCTAATATGTCAACTGACATCTGAGGACATAAAGCATCACTTATCATCAATTGTCCCTAATATGTCAACTGACATCTGAGGACATAAAGCATCACTTCATCATCATTGGTCCCTAATATTTTCAAACTGACATCTGAGGAAAATAAAGCATCACTTCATCATCATTGTCCCTAATATGTCAACTGACATCTGAGGACATAAAGCATCACTTCATCATCATTGTCCCTAATATGTCAACTGACATCTGAGGACATAAAGCATCACTTCATCATCATTGTCCCTAATATGTCAACTGACATCTGAGGACATAAAGCATCACTTCATCATCATTGTCCCTAATATGTCAACTGACATCTGAGGACATAAAGCATCACTTCATCATCATTGTCCCTAATATGTCAACTGACATCTGAGGACATAAAGCATCACTTTTCATCCTCATTGTCCCTAATATTTTCAACTGACATCTGGGGACATAAAGCATCACTTCATCATCATTGTCCCTAATATGTCCAACTGACATCTGAGGACATAAAGCATCATTTCATCATCATTGCCCCCTAATATGTAAACTGACATCTGAGGACATAAAGCATCACTTCCATCATCATTGTCCCTAATATGTCAACTGACATCTGAGGACATAAAGCATCACCTTCATCATCATTGTCCCTTAATATGTCAACTGACATCTGAGGACATAAAGCATCACTTCATCATCATTGTCCCTAATATGTCAACTGACACCCTGAGGACAAAAAAGCATCACTTCATCATCATTGTCCCTAATATGTCAACTGACATCTGAGGACATAAGCATCACTTCATCATCATTGTCCCTAATATGTCAACTGACATCTGAGGACATAAAGCATCACTTCATCATCATTGTCCCTAATATGTCAACTGACATCTGAGGACAGAAATCATCATCATCATCATCATCATCATCATCATCATCTACGCAACCCGTTCCCCTCCCTCTGACACCCACACTTGTTTACCTCGCCCTCCTACTCCGGGTCACCACTCACCGTTTCGGACACGAAGAGGAGAACACGACGACGACGACGACGTCAAGTTTGGTGAGGCTTGGGTTTTGCTGTTCGGTTTGTCAACCACACGTTCTCCAGGCGACGACCTGGCCTTTTACCCTGCTCCGCCAGCCCGCCGACCGTGACTGCCAAACGTGGTAAGAATAATAATAATAATAATAATAATAATAATAATAATAATAATAATAATAATAATAATAATAATAATAACTGCATATATATTAATATCAACATGACAATCAGAAAAGCACAAGCACTGTCGTGACAATCAGAAAAGCACAAAATAAGACTGTAAATACGTACATCAACACTAAAGCACTTCACACACAGTCACCTACAATATGGTTACACACAGACACCTGCACACTCACACTCACCTCCTCACAAGCGGCAGGTGAAGGACGATCAAACTTAAAAACGGAAATGTACTGACGGCGTGACGTGCTTCATCATCAGCAACAAAGAGAAGAGGGCTACGATGCCGAGGAAGGATGCAGCTGCGTGTGTCCGTCACGTCACCGAGGGACAGTCACCGAGAACTAAATAGCCTTGCATCTGTCCGGCGTTTGCCATACTCACAAATGTCAGCGAAATGTTCTTACCCTAGCGCTAACTCACTGTCAAATGTTAGTGAGCACTTTTCATACCTTGCAGACGGCTGAGACGGCGAACTCACACCGTTATGCTTGTCTGTTGAACTGTTCTCCGCGCTACGGCCGCATCCAGACGTTTGTGAGCACTTCGTTTTCACGAATACTCATCAGTACATGACACACACTGAACACGCGTGCGCGCGCGCGCATACACACACACACACACACACACACACGCGCGCGTGCACCAACACACACACACACCACACACACACACACACACACACACACACACACGCACATGCACATTCACACACACACTGACACAAGCGCGCGCACATTCACTGACTGACACGGAGCGTACGTGCACACACATACATGCGCGCACACTCACTGCACATCACACACACACACCGCGCGCGCGCACCAACACACACACACACACACACACACACACACACAGAACACCTCACACACACACACACCACAAACACACACACACACACACCACACACCCACACCAACACCCCACACAAACACACATACACAATGAAACACACACACTGGACTGCTCCGGCAGTGGGCACCTGACACACAAAACACTGACACACATGTGACACACGTGTGTTTTAGTGTCTGTGCGCGCAACACGCGCACGCACGCACACACACACACACAACACACACACACACACACACACACTACACTCACACACACACCCCACACCACACACTACACCCCCACACTACACTCACACACACACACACACACACACACACACACACACACACACACACACACACACACACACACACTACACTCACAAAACACAACACACACACACCCCCACACACACACACACACTACACTCACACACAACACACACACACACACACACACCACACCCACACACACACACTACACACACACACACACACACACACACACACACACACCACACACACTGCACACACACACACACACACACACAAAACACACACACACACACACACACACACCCCCACACACACACACTACACTCACACACCCACACACACACACACACACACACACACACCACACACACACACACTACACCACACACACACACCACACACACAAAACACAAAACAACACACACACACTACACTCACACCCCACACACACACACACACACACACACACACACACACACACACACACACACACTACACTGCACACCACACACACACACACACCCCACACACACACCACACACACACACACACACACACACACACTTATACACACACTAACACAGACTCAGAGTCAAGTTACACACACCTCTCTCTCTCAGTCTCTCCGTCTCTGTCTGTCTGTCTGTCTCAGTGTCTGCCTGCCTGTCCGTCTGTCTGTCTGTCTCTCTCTCTCTCTCACACACACATACTGACACACACACACACACACACACACCCACACACACACACACACACACACACACACACACACACACACACACACACTACACACACACACTGACACACTGCTCAGTCATGATACACACACTAACTCCGGCAGTGACACACTGACTCTCTCTCTCTGTCTCTGTCTCTGTCTCTCTCTCTCTCTCTCAGGCTCTCTCTCTCCAGAGGAGAACTAGCTGCACCTCTGTGTAGGTACACAGGAGTTACAAGAAAGGTATCGTTTAAGCTCCTCCCCAAAGATAGGAAAAATGTTGTCCGATGGGTACTGAAAAAGTGTCGGCCCCGAGGGGAAACAAAAACCGAGGAAACAGAGGAAAAAAAATTTGAGAAGACAGAGCAGTTACTCCCCTTCGGAAAACTGAGACTGTGAGTGTGACTTGATCTTTTCCACTCATGCTTCGGAACGGCTTCAGACAACTGTGTTTTGGGGGGGTTGAACTAGACAAAATCACTGGCTGCTTGGCCTACTTACAGCAGTAAATAGCATGCACGCCTCTTCTGCTCAGGTTTTCCTGAGTCTGTCTGGTGTATTTCCTGTGCGGGCTTATCGCGTAAAAATTCATCATTGGCCATTTTCAGTTGCATGTGGTGCCCATGAGGCAAGGTAATCAAAATCGCGGTCACAGACAATCCTCTCTCTACGGAATGCACAAGATGTGTCATACCATACATTTTGTTTAATGTCCTCAGGTGCTAAAAAGCATATTAGGGACAATACAATTTGTCAATGTACAGTTGCACAGATATACCGGGTGACCCCCGAGTGTTCAGCTAGGGAAAGCTGCGACAACATTGGCCTTTTTTCTCTCTCTCTCCCCACGGCTCGTGCATTTGCCTGACAGGCGGTACATCAGAGACTGCTGTCCTTATTGGAATCCACTTGTTACCTTGATGACAAGAGGTTTTGCAGGGGTGAGGGCCTGCCGCTTTGATAACTGACCCCTATCCACCTAATCCCGTTTTGCGTAGCCTTTAATCTAGCCGCCAGGGCTTTCTCCCGTCTCTTCTCTTACGAAGCGGTGGCGCTTTGCTGAACTTGAATGCTCAGAAGCAATACAGCATACTGAAACGAGAGATATAAAATGAGAATGTTTTGTTAACACCCTTCAGTCCCTAATAAGCCTTGTGGTCTCTGTGGACGCTAAGCACGATGTTTACTTTAACACCCCTTCCCCGTCCCTAATAAGCCTTGTGGTTTCTGTGGACGTTAAGCACCATGTTTACTTGTAACACCTCTTCAGAGCTCAGGAGTTGTGTGAAAGTCGAGGTGGCCGTCCTGGGCTCCCCGACCCTATTAAGCCCGGTGGTTTCTGTGGCTGTAAAGCAACATTGAACTGAACTGTTAACATTCAAATAAACAGTGTAGGTTATAAATGCAAGGTGAAAGGGAAAAGGATGAGGTTGTCGGTGTTAGTCAATAAAATGTTGCCTTGTGACTTTGCCCCTCACGATTAATGGAAGATGGCTTACACCGCTGTTAATGCAGAATCATTCTGGTGGTGACTGTGTTGCGTTAGTATAGTTTCCCTTCCCCCCACCTCTTTGAGTTCGGTTCCCTCCAGTACCTCGGCGTTTAGTAAGTCTAACATCACCACCACCACCAACAACAAGAAGAGTTGGGTAGGAAGGAGGGCCGCCAAGAAAGAGATGCAATGTGAAGAATTAAGTGATCAGATGCAAAATGGCATGTGCCACCATACAAAATATGGGCATTTATGATCGGTGTGAGAAAGATGTTAAAAATTGTCGTCCACATTCTTTGAAGCCAGAGGAGGGTCTTTTAACGATAGATAAGGATTTTCTTTGTTTGTTTGCCTGTATTCATCTTAGACCAAAGGGGACAAAATCATAAAGACAATGAAAATGCTGGATCGCTGTACATGAAGCAGTTCACGTCTTAGAGCGGCTATGCCTATTGTTCATATTACTTTTCGCCGTTTATATCACACTTCACTGATCAAGCTACATTTTGCTGATCACAGCATGTACCGTTACTGCTTTTTACTGTTTATATTACATTTTTATGTTCATTGTTACTGTTTACGATTCTGCGCGTTCATGATATGTTACAATATTATAAAACAGATTTCCATCTTAGACATCATTTTCACTTTTACGTCCGTGATGGAAAATTGAAATAAGTCAACGAAACAAATTGCCCTAATATAACCGTCATGGCTGACTGGGCGTCAAAAGCCAGTTATAACAATCCTCTTTTCACAGTCTACCATACTTTACAGTTTGCGAAACATAAAGGTATGTATTGGGGAAAAAAAGAAGTTTACCGATTACTACGGCCACGAATGCGAGAACACTTTCGGTATGCCTCTCGTGCACCACCGAGCCGAACTGGCGCCAGGAATGTTAAAGATGGGCCTTTTTCCGGTGTTTTGTCACCCGGTGTCATATTGCGAAGTTCTGCCTGCACGTTTTGTCACACCGGCATGTTTTGTCGCCGCGTTATAAAACGTACCGAAAAATTCATTCCGTGCACGGTTTGTCACTCTTTTCCAGCAACATTGTAATACATCTTTCCTCTTCCCTCGATGTGTGTATCGGTGTGCGTGAATGCGCTCGCGCGCTGTGTTGCGTTGTGTTTTATTATCCCCGCTTCAGATAAGGATTAAAATGAATTTATTCTGTATTTTGGGTAGATTACAAGGCCATAGGTGTCAGCTGTGTCAAATATGATTACGTAGGTATTGAATAATCTTGTGCTTTGAGCATGTGTTGTGGATGCCCTGTAGATATAACACGTTTGATGGAAGACTGCTATGGTTTGATGGGGTTGAAGGTAAACGTGGACTGACCTTGACTGGTTTTTTGGGGGGTAGGGGGGAGGGGAACTGTTTCATTGTATAGTGCGTACTGGTGTTCATGGCATACTATGCGCCTAACAAGTTTTCGTCATTATTATTTTCCCCAGGTACTCTCAATGGTCACGTAGACAATGTGGTCTAACTTCTTTTGCAAATTGTCATTTGTGACCGCGACCAGCTTTGATCGTTCTACCGACAACAAAAACTCCGTCAATATTTATATTTTTAAGTAGGAGGTTACTCCACTGTGTCAGCCTTGCTACTTGCATTGCACACTGGACTTAGAACTAAAGTTACACACACTTCTTGATTTTTTTTGTTAGAACGTTTTCATATATATATATATATATATATATATATATATTATATATATATATATATATATATATATATATATATGTAACGTCTCTAGTGCGTGAAGGGATCAAATGTCGTCGAGCGATTCTGTGGCCACCGCAACTGAGAACGCTAGCAGGTTAGGTTATAAACATGTCTGCGTTAATTACTTGCACGTGGTATCTCATGACTATCAGTAGCAGGAAGTGATCCAGCACACACATCCACACACTCGCCCCTACAGAAATTTAAAGACCGGATGCGCCCTTTTGTAATTCATGGTTCAGGAGCTGTGTGAGAGTCGAGGTGGCCGACCTGAGCTGTCCGTCCTAACGAGCCTTCTGGTTTCCGTGGACGTAAAGATTTATTGCACCGTGCTTCGGCATTGGTCACAGCTTGTCCCTAATATGTCAACTGACATCTGAGGACATTAAGCATCACTTCATCCATCCCTAATAAACCATAGTTCAGGAGCTGTGTGAAAGTCGATGTGGCTGAAACCATCTCAGAAACGCAAACGGTGGCCTGCCTGCAAACATAAGGTGGAGAAAAAGAAAAGAAAAAAACAAATCACAACAGTCTAATAGACTACTATCTGCAACAAATGAGTGGACGACTACATTGACTACATTTGTTGCAGCCATAAGAGCACAGAGCAAAAATAACTATGCCGACAAACAGATGGAAAGCCAAATTAACCATAACCCTAACATGAATCTTAACTAACTCTAACTAACCCCTCACTAACCCGGCTTCCATCTAGAAAAATAAAGGCTGCAGACTGATAAAGCAAATCGCTAATCAGGACTACCGATGACAAAGCATCGGGATGTAAACAAATGCAGACGAAAAGAGAAATGCAAAATGGCTGCCCTAATCAGGCAAGCTAACAAGCGGGTACGAAATGGCCAATAAACCAGAGATAAAAAAAAAAAGAAAAAAAAAAACGCATGGTGGAAAAGAAGAGGAAAAGAGAGAAAAACAAAACAACAACACTTTCTGAAAAGAATGAGGAGGCAAGAAATGTCAGCGAGCAACGAGACAAAGGCTGGATACACGTAATCCGTGTACACAATACAATCCATTCAGCCGACAACAACACGGCAGGGCAACAGACGCTCACGAACTACCCCACACAAAGAAAGAATGAGCGGTTCGTTAAACACTCGTACCCAGGCTCGTACATCGTAAACGAACGATGTAACTCGAGAAACAAAAGGGCAAGCTAAGAGAAAAAACAATGTATGGCAAGAACCGGCAACTAGCCCAACCCCAAACCCTACCCCAGGGAGGCCACGAAATCGCTAGTCTATTGAACTAGAACGAACATTACATGATGAAACAAACAAGGCTAAACTGGGAAAATAAAATAAAACACCCAATAAAAGGCTCCCTGATGAGGTCTAGCCTGTAGTGAAAGCTAGAGTAAACACAACGAAAAAGACCGAAACGCCACGCACCTAACATGGCTCGAGAAAGATGAAATAACAAGGGGGAATAAACAAAGGCCCAACTACTGAAAAGGAGTTTCATCCCTATATGTTGTTTTGAAATCCTCTTTATATTATTTGAACTGGACATTTTTCCAAGCCGGTTGCCCTGTGGACACTCACACAACCCGACTTCCACGTTTGGTTGCTGGTCTGTTTGTGACGTCACTGCCCGACCGTTGACCTTTAGCTTAAAATAGCTCTCGCGGAATATCGCATTCAAAATGGCGCTGGTTTTGAAACGTTCAGTTGACCGTATTTTCCGACCTTTTTGCCAAAATAAACGCATTACAACCTAGTCGAGGCCTGAAAAGGTTTTAAACAAGTGAGTAATAGACTGTTTCTTCTCTTCGAACGTTAGTACGGACATATATGTTGTTGTGAAACGATTTGGAGTGATTTTGTGGCCCGAAACTGCCTTTACAGGCCCTTTAAGGTGTACACACACACACACACACACACACACACATGTTGATACCCTGTCCCGTTAAGGCTCCAGCACCAGTCGCGTCCTGAAAAGCTGAGGGGACCCTGGTCATCACTTTAAAGAGTTCCACAGGCCCTTAGTTGGCTTAGTTGGCTGCCAGTCCACTTGACACTTTCCCATGAAGTGGACTTTGCTGTGACAGATGGGCTGTTCACGCGAGGTGACGTAACCTCATCGTAATTAGCCCCTTAGATCTCTGTTTTTGATCGCCGGTGTGGCCTGGCGAAGCGACTTCGACTACCTACACTAACGTATCCACCTGACAGATGCCGAGACAAAAGTGGCTGACTTCGCGCTGAGAGCAAAATTAAAACGTCAGCTCCCGTGTCACTACGTGCTAATTTTAGACGGGGCTATCCCATCAGGGCATGCGCACTGACAAGCTTTGTTCATTTCCTTGCGACGTTGTTCTCACGTGTAATGATCGGTAAGCATGCATGGCAAGCCCAGATTCTGGATGTGATTCGTTATGTTTTACTTCTGCAACATCCAAGCGATCTCGGTTCGATACCGCTTCGGCTCTCCGTTCTCTTCAAAAAGGTGGTTTGTGGACACTGTCTTGTGACTTTGTCTATCACTTCCTACTGAAACATTAAAATGGCTCTCATCGCTGCCCATCTTAATGCAGAAGTCATTCTGGTGGTGACAGTGTAGCGATAGGTATATAATCTCCCTCTCCCCCCACCTCCATACCCCCTTCCCCCCCTTCTCCCCGTCCCTAATAAGCCGTACGGTTTCTGTGGACGTTAAGCACAATGTTTACTTACTTACTAATCTCGAAGAGGTCACTAGTCGTGAAAACGCTGACCTGTCGACAATAAAAACAGGCAGTATAGTCCCGCGCGAAACCGCTAGCCTAAGTCTCGGGTGTCCTGGCCCAAGGTTCGGCTCGGACTTTGGCTATGAATAGCATGAAACCAATGCTGTGCAACAACAAACAAACAACAACAACAACAAAAAACAGCCAGTGCTCGATTTCGCTTCGGCTCTCCTTTTTCTTCAAAAAGGCTGTGGTTTGTGGACACTGTTTGTAACTTTGTCCTCACAATTAATGAAACATTAAAATGGCTCTCATCGCTGCCCATCTGATGCAGGAGTCATTCTGGTGGTGACAGTGATGATGAAGTGATGCTTAATGTCCTCAGATGTCAGCTGACATATTAGGGACAAGTTGTGACCAATGCCGAAGCACGGTGCAATAATTCTTTACGTCCACGGAAACCAAAAGGCTCGTTAGGACGGACAGTCCAGGACGTCCACCTCGACTCTCACACAGCTCCTGAACTATGTGTGGTGACAGTGTAGCGATAGGTGTATATATATATATATACTCTTCCCCCACCACATAACACCCCCCTCCCCTTCTCCCCGTTCCTACTATAGGGCTTAGGGTTTCTGTTGACGTTAAGCATCACGTTTACTTTACAAAGAGAGAGTGGGGGGTGGGGGAGGTGGGGGGGGGGGGGGGGGGGCGGAGATGATAGATGTAAACAACTGATACTGTGGTGCTGTGAGCCGGTTTGGCCTAGCGGTAAGGCGTTAGGCTGGTAAGCGGAAGGACCTCGGTTTGATACCGCTTCGGCTCCCTTTCTCTTCAAAAGGTTGTGGTTTGTGGACACCGTCTTGTGACTTTGTCCCTCACAATTAATGAAACATTAAAATGGCTCTCATCGCTGCCCATCTTAATGCAGTCATTTGGTGGTGACAGTGTAGCGATAGGTATATACTCTCCCTCTTCCCCCACCTCCATACCCCCTTGCCCCCATTCTTCCCGTCCCTAATAAGCCTTATGGTTTCTGTGGACGTTAAGCACCATGTTTACTAATTTTACTGTGGTGCAATTACGTTAGTCACCACGCTAGGCCTTCTGAGCGGTTAAGTCAGAGCTAAGGAGCTGTGTGAAAGTCGAGGTGGCCGTTCTGGGCTTCCCTGTCCCTAATAAGCTGTGTGTGTGTGTGTGTGTGTGTGTGTGTGTGTGTGTTGTGTGTGTGTGTGTGTGTGTGTGTGTGTGTGTGTGCGCGCGCCGCGCGCGCGCGTGCGTGCGTGCGTGCGTGCATGGTTGTGTATGAGTGTGTGGGTGTACCTCCTTGAACCGGCCGCACGAGAGGCCTGCACTCTCGGTCGCTTGGGGATTTGATCCATGGACAACTTTTTAAAACATTTTCTACACCTCTGTTTGACGACATCAGGATCAAAGAAACTAGTCAGAAAAGAGTGTGCGATTTTTTTGTACCTTTCAAACACATTTTAAAGGCCTTGTTTGTGGGTATTCCAAAGGTACAGGAACAGGCCTTCTCAGAGGATAGAAAACGTACTATAGTGGTGCACGGATGGTAACAATAACAATATACTTTATTCATCCCAGCGGAAATTAAAGCTGTCGTTCGATCTGATTCATTAACGCACCACGAAGAACTGAATTGCACATATCTCAATAGATTATGTGCAGTTCAGTTCTTCATTGTGAGTTGATGTATAAGATCGAACGACAGCTTGAATTTCCCGCTGGGATGAATAAAGTATATAGGGAGGGGCCGGGCGGAGGGGGGGGGGGGGGGGGCGGGATGTTTCTGTGTGTGTGTGTGTGTGTGTGTGTACATGGTCGCTATCTTGAAGGTCTCACGGTTGGCGGAGAGAGAGAGAGAGAGAGAGAGAGAGAGAGAGAGAGAGAGAGAGAGAGAGAGAGAGAGAGAGAGAGAGAGATAGAGTCAAGTTTGTGTCTATAGTCATGTGGCCCGTTACAAAGGGGTTGCCAGTTCGTGATCAGTGCTAGTAAACGAAGAAACCATTATTAGCAGCATGTGTTAATGTCAACAAGTAAGGATAATTTCATGGATCCATACGCACACATAACAGACTGTAGCTCTTTACTCTATTAGGCTCTCCCTCAGCGTAAGTGCAAAGAAAATAAAGCGTGACACGTTAAGCAATTTATTATCGTCGGAATCGCTGCATAATCTGGAATAGCGTTCATTCCTAGGTAAGCCTCTGTACAAAGGCAAGCGGAACTTGCTTCTTAACTGACTGAACAATCAGCATCAGAAGAGCACATGACATTTGTCTTCAATTGTATCTACACAAAAGGGGCAGAGTTGTTGGTTCTCTGCTAATCAGAAGCACAGCCTCTGTGTGTGTGTGTGTGTGTGTGTGTGTGTGTGTGTGTGTGTGTGTGTGTGTGTGTGTGTGTGTGTGTGTGTGTGTGTGTGGTGTGTGTGTGTGTGTGTGTGTGTGTGTGTGTGTGCGCGCGCGTACCTGCGTGTGTCGTTTATATATATATATATATATTATATATATATATTTATATATATAATATATATGGATATTGACTACTTGCTATCAAATGAGAGAGAGAAGAGGAGAGAGAGGAGAGAAGAGAGAGAGAGAGAGGCAGAGAACGAGAGAGAGAGAGAAACAGAGACATACAGAGACAGAAACAGAGAGACAGAGACAGAGAGAGAAACAGATAGATAGACAGACAGACAGAGAGACAGAGAGAGAGAGAGGATATTTGGTTGTCAACGACTCTGTGTGTGTGTGTGTGTGTGTGTGTGTGTGTGTGTGTGTGTGTGTGTGTGTGTGTGTGTGTGTGTGTGTGTGTGTGTCAGTGTGTGTGTCAGTGTGTGTGTGTGCGTTGGTACGTGTGTGCGTGCGTGCGCGGCGTGCGTGCGTGCGCGCGCGTGCATGCGTGCGCGCGAGGGCGCGCCTGCCTGTTTGTGTGTGTGTGTTTGTGTGTGTGTGTGTCAGGAGCAAAAGTATATGCAAAGGATATTATAATAACGTTCTTGAATATTAATTCGTGATGTACATTTACATTCTTCACGATGAGCAGGGTTTTCCTTCTGCTAAATGCTTTATACAGAAACAAAGCAAGATTTTTCAAGGCGCGTTCGTTTTGAGTAGCTAAGAGCAGTGCCAACCGAAATTCACATGGATTATTGAAATATTTTGACTCTATAAACTCGTGTCTTAAATCCTCAAATGCAGGGCAACACAGAACAAAATGGACTTCATTTTCCACAGCCGAAAGACACAATGATGGACATTTCAATTCATCCACATTATAAAGTTTAAATCTTGATCTATGTACTTTAATATCTGACACCCCAAATCTAAATCTGGTCAATGTATACCTTATATATATATATCTGTTTAAATTTAACATTATGTATGGTTCAACACAAGCTAATGTTTTAAATTGTCTGTATAACGAAAATCTGTCACTGGTGTTTACATGGTCATCCCAAGCTTGCCATCGCATGTCAATGAGTCGTTGTCTAAACTCCCTAATAAATGCATTCAAACATCCCACACCCTGATTATCCCAAACATAAGAAAATCCGTTTACACATAATGTTTTACGAACATTAGTCACCCAGTTAGTTTTTCCCCTTTGGTCCAAATTCAATAACATTTTTGTATGCTCTCAAAGGCAGTCTGTGCTCATCCATACGTGTCATTTTAACCAGTATCTTCATAACAGCGAACACTTGCATTAATTTGAATAGCGGAAACCTTCCAACTTCTCCATAAACAAGATCATTCGGGGTTCTCCTGTCTACACCTAAATAACGTTTCAAACCAAACAAATGTACATTATCAATCACAGAAGAGCTACTATCCAGACCCCAAATCTCTGCCCCATAGAGAACAATTGGTTGTACTTGAGCATCAAGTCACAGTTTTGTACACTCTGCTTTGTATGACTTTGCAGTATCTTTCACGCGCATCACAGAGAGAGAGAGAGAGAGAGAGAGAGAGAGAGAGAGAGAGAGAGAGAGAGAGAGGAGAGAGAGAGAGAGAGAGAGAGAGAGAGAGAGAGAGAGAGAGAGAGAGAGAGAGAGAGAGAGAGAGAGAGAAGAGAGAGAGAATGACTGACGTGAACAGCCTGGCTGGGGGTAAGGTACATATATATAAACTACCGTAGTCGTGACACTATAGACAGCAGACAGATGAGTGTATGCTGGTATGAAGATTTTCAAGTTTTTCTTTTCAGATCAATAAATGATTTGTTTCAAGTGCATAGACCAAAACATTTCAAATGTTTAGTAAACCAGCCAGTAGGACATTTTCCACCAGAAGCAGCCGCAATCGGTAGTTTTATTATTCTGCTATCATGCTGCTATTATGCGTTATCCCTGTGCATGCCACAGTGTCGTTAAGACTTCTCTTTTTGAAGGTGAACATGGGGTGTTTAACTGACTAGTGCAACGGTGTTAGTGCAAACTGTGTCTCAGCCAAAACTGAAAACGGTCCTTTACGCTTTCTCTACCAGGAGTTGAACCCACGGTAGCTTCGCTTTCAGTGGATCAGCACCATAGCGCTAACCACTGAGCTACGGCCCTTTCAGTCATGTGGGTTGTCAGGACAAAACGGGGCATGGTCGATCAAGACAAGTACAAGTCAGCCAGAAATTGCGCTTGTCTACGGGAGGTAATCCATGAAAAATAATCACGGACAGTGATTGACAGCCTGGTACCTTGAAGACACCTTCTGAGTACTGCAGACGTGCCTTTTATGCACTTTCCAGACACTTTCCGAGCACCTTTTGAATACCCAAACAGAACGAGTACTACAGAGGTGTTCACGAGGTGCACCTCCAGCCTTTCAGATTTGCGGCATATATATATATATATATTGTACCATTTCGGTACCTTTTCAGTACTCTTCTAGTACCTAAAGTTGCTACGGGTAATCCTCTGTCTGTCTCTACAGTGACAGTGATCTATGAAATCAAATTCAGCCGGAGGCCTTAGACAGTAAAACTGAAATCGCCAGAACTGGCTGTGGCGACTGCAGAAAGGTCAAGGGTCAGGTACAGACCAAAAGTGTATTACCAAGGGGAATCACTCGCAAGCAAAAGCAGACACCCTTCCGTTTTGGTAAGGTACGTTCAAAGAACGAACTATTTCACAATATTGCTGATTTCGTGTTTATTTAATTACGTAGCAGGACTTGTCAGTTCACCATTCCAATTCAGGTTAAATTAGTTTCTCGAATTTTGCCGTCGGTAATCATTTGTTTATATGTGTATATGACCCATTCTCAGAACGTCATCTGTGAAGTATGACACAAGAGGGAATAAATCAGTAGCATATTATTATTATTATTAAATGGAAATCTTAGAATTAGTGGGTTGTCTAACTTTTATATTTTCAAAATATAAGAGCTAGAAGATAGTTTGTGGCCAATTGTTGATGTTGAAGGCGATTTTATTGAAACTGCCAACCGTGGTAGGATGTGACTGATGACATGAAATTGAAAAGTAGTCAAAGTATTAACATAATCAGCGTATGTTGTTATAGATTAATTGAAAGATGTGTGTTGCTGTCACCAGCTGAAATAAGACTTATCTCATAAATGATTTTTTTCCATTCATTTAGAATGAAAATGTCATGTCATCAATAACGTCCAACAAAAGTCCTTTTGAATTATTTGTGCTTTACTAGTTTACATAAATAAACAAAATATTGACAGTAATTAACAAACACAGCTTATACATTGTACAAATACTGTTTATTTCATATGCAGTATAACATTAACAACCAGAAAAAAATGCAGAAAATTCAGTAATATCAGAGATTGAGAAGAAAAAAATTGTCATCATCACGTCTGATAAAAAAAGTCAAAACAGTCTATTATAATTATGTGATACATTTTTTACATTTGATTTATTTCTACTTTAATGCAATCAAAACTTCTTCACATAACAGACACTGCAGTATCATACAAGCATGACAGATTTAGCAGGGTGCTAAAAACTGTTACTGTATTGTTCTTTTTCTTTTCTTTTTTGTATTTTTTTTTCTCCATTTCTAAAAACAAAGTTGCCAAATTCTGTTTGAAAAGCTGAAACAAGATTGGTGTTTCACAATTACAATAAGCATTTTTAATTAAAGAAGCATTATGATGAAATCGCAGTCCTAATTTGGTAAAGTTGACCATGTGCTCGGTCGTGATTATGACAGGAATTCGCTTTTTGTCACTCTGAGTCTGAACTCGTCGTCTTCAAATTTGAACAGCATGCAACTGAAACTATCTGCCTTCTACGTGGACAACATTGTTGCCATATCAATCATTCCATACATGGAAATTAGCCATGATTTAGTCACTAAATACTAAATAGTGTGAAATTTGTGTAAAAGTGCTGTAAATGTGATTAAACGTGACGTAATGATTGGATGTGATTTGTTGATGACAAGAAAAGTAAATTGCTAACCATGGCTAGTTTTCACCATTTTTTTCACACAAAAAATGACTACTTCTGGGTCACTACCAAACTAGGATTGGAACATATTGCTGCATTGCTAATTAATGAAAAGTAAATTGCTAACCATGGCTAGTTTTCACCATTTTTTTCACACAAAAAATGACTACTTCTGGGTCACTACCAAACTAGGATTGGAACATATTGCTGCATTGCTAATTCCTAATTCAGACTGCGTTCATTTAGGTTTCAAATTTGATTGGGCGTGATGAAATGACAAGACAATGTCATTGAAATAAAAAGATGGAGAGTAAAGCTAAATAAACCACAAACCAGTTGAAACAAATGATGCAGACTATTCCTGCTGTAAAGACACCCACATTGATGGACTTGTTACAGCAGTTTATTCATTTATGAGCCGAGTCAAGCTTTAAAAAAAATATTCTGACCGATGACGGGACGCGTCACGATTAATCACCAATATTCAGTACTCCACAATATAATTTATAAATAACATAAAAAGTTTCCACTTTTTTAAAAATAGGATGAAGAATAAAAGTATTATTCATCCATAAAACAATTTAGTTTTTGGTAGAACTCAGTAGTGGCTTGTCACTTTCAGTTCGTTTAAACATCGGTGCCGGCGTCACGTTTTCACATGGAGTGTATACACAACTTTCAGTTCATTCACACAAATAAACTGCACTTTCACACATGGTAAAAGTCATCATCATCATCATCATCATCGTTATCATCAGATATGGTGTTTATTTGCAAAGGTTGTCATGGACCAGGCTCCGCCACCATCGTATGAAGATGCCATCAAGATCAGTGAGGAACCCATGCATTATCCCTCCACCCCTCCGCTTCTAGGAGCATATCAACAGGGGGCGCCACCTCCACCACAGACTGCGCCCCCATACCCTCCAACTCCCTTACCTCAAGGGCCGCAACCACCCTTTGCACAGCCCGGTTACCCCCCTTCGTCCATGCCCATGGCAGGACAGCCCCAAGCAGGTGGTACTGGATATCCACAGCACACGTACAGCATTGTGCAGGCAGGTGTCACTCCAGGTGGCGGTTACCAGTACAACGTTAATCAGGCAGGGGTGAACCCAGCAACGGCGGGCTTTCAGACCACTCCACTGGTGAGTGGATGCAAGATTTTCAACTCCAAGATTACCTGATTATCTCATCAGAGAAATTAAAACGTGGCTGAACATTAACTACATCACAGTACACAATAACACATATTGTATATTTTAAAACTCAAAGAACAGTTATTGAAAAGACAAAAGTTACACATTAACACATTAAAAACAGTAGTGAGCAGTTTTCGTACCTTGCAGACGGCTGAGACAGCGAACCCACACTGTTATACTTGACTGTTGAATTGTTCTCCGCACTATGGCCGCATTTAGATGTTTGTGAGTACTTTTCATACTGTGCAGCCATCAGATCATTATTTTCACAAACATTCACAGTCACGCACGCACACACGCACACACACACACACACACACACACACAGCTCTGACGTTTGAATGGATTTATCTGTTCAGAAATACTATTGACTGTATTAGATTTCAGTACGCGGAATTGTCTACCAGATACAAGAAGCTCCTAATAATTTAGCAATGACATGGTTGTTGTCATCCACAATCACCCTAGCCACACAACGTTCATACAACTGTCTTAAGTTTTCTTGCCTTTCACCCACAACCCTGCCACGCACATTCACCACTTTACTCAGAACGTTAATTTTTTGCTTTTCACAGCACAGGAAGGAAAATGTTAAAACTGATTCAACACAACTCCGGTAGAAAGTGCGTAAAACAGCAGCACCGACATTAAGAGGTCTTAGCTTCGGAAGGCAAAATATTGTTGGCTGACATCTTTTGTGAATAAAATGAGTGTTTTTGTCTTGTTGTCCAAGACTGTTCCTAGATATTTGTACTTAGTCACTCAACTTTCACGCCAACAATAAAGAGATCTGGAATGACAGTTGGATGGCACTTCATCACTTGGCTGAGAGAGCAAGGGAAGTGGGGCACAGCACTTTGCATTCTGGTTGCTTTAAAAAAAAAAAAAAAAAAAGTTTTTTTAAGCTGGGACTGCCACCCATAACTTTTTTCTTTCTTTTTCTTTTCTTTCTTCCAGTGTTGCCAAGCACATCAATTGGGGCATTTATTCTGAAACATTCATCCATCATTACAATATTCCTCTCGCTCACTCATTCATGCTTCTTTATCTTTATTTTTATTTTTTACACGTGTACATCCTGCACTAGCTCTCTTTTCCCCTTGGTCACAGTACACACAATTTTCATTTTTAACTATGTAAGCTTTGTCACATTTAAACATACCAGAGCCTGAGCTGATTTTCAAATATCATAGCCAATGGAAGGAAGGCATGAGTCTTTTTGTACACTTAAACTAATTTTCACTTATACGCGTTTTCACTATTAATAAAATATGATTTATTCATTTGGTTTTTACCTTCCCACAATTATGCTGTTTTATTCCAAACAGGACGTAACAACAGTTAAATGGGTCTGACTATAAAAAGTAATTAAAACACATTGTGGGATGTAATACCAAAATTTCTGAATTGTTGGGCAGTCAAAAAAGAAGTGTTCAATGTAATGTACTACATCATTACAATGCTACCCCCAACTTTATTTTTATAACCCTTCCCTCTTCCATAACAGAGTATACGCTGGAATCACTGTGTCAGTGTGTCCATCTTTCCTTGCATTTGGATTTGGACAGACAGTGTCATCTGAACTGCTTGTAATTTAAAAAAAAAAAAATCTTTTTGTTTTTAGCATCACCAGCATGTGTGCATGAGTGTGTGTGTGCATGCGAGCATGTGTGCATGTGTGTGTGTGTGTTTGTGCATGCATGAGCGTGTGTGTTATGCGTGAGTGTGTGTGTGTGTGCATGTGTGAGTAGGTGTGTGTGTGTGTGTGTGTGTGTGTGTGCGCGTGCGTGCGTGCAAGTGAGTGAGTGTGCATGAGTGAGTGTGTGTGTGTGTGTGTGTGTGTGCACGAGCGCGTGCTTGCATGCGTATGTGTGTGTAAGTGTGTGTGCATTCTTGCAATGCACCCTGTAAGCGCCCAGGTTGTAATGGCTTCTTTCGGTTTCTTTCAGAGTTACGGCAATGCACAACTGATAAACAGCAACCAGAACAAGCGCAGAGCGGTGATCATCATCTTGTTCTTCGTGATCTTTATCGTCATGTGTGTCATCTTCTTCTCTATCTTTTTGTGACACCAGCTGTGCCAGTCTGCGCCTGCTGCATTAATTCACACATAAAAGTCATGTTTGAAAGGAATAGTAAGTAACTAAGTAACTTGGTGTTTTACGCCCAGTCAACCACTGCGGTTATATCGGGGCGAAACATATTCTGTTTTCATATAGTAATTGTTAAAAATGTGAACACACTAAAACTAGTATATATGTGCAATCTTAAAACGGGACTCAAAGGATGAATAAAACATAAACATAACCAACAGTTATCTCAAATTAATTTTTTTCCACAAGAGCACACTCCTGAGTTTAACAATGGGTGATAGATACGAGATACACACAGCGCTGTATTTGAGGCAGAATTGATGGTCTTCGGGTCCTGTTGATGTCGACAGGGTGTTCAGATTCATTCTGGTCAGCATGATCGTTTGACTCTGAGTCTGAATATCCATGGAGAAAAGCAAATGACTGCTGTTGATAAATTAACAAGTGGACAAGGACAAGGATGTTTTACTAACCAAAAGAATAATCTGAAACAAAAATGACTGCTGGCATTCGATCGAAACACATAAAAGGTTCAAAAGAATGCTATTTATTGTGACAAACACAACGTGCACATTTTTGGGGTAATCCCCTTTATCAAAATACAAAATGACAACAGTTGAAGGGCCGAGAAAGGCAGTTTTCGTTGGCAACGGAACGTTGAAAATCGACCCAATTATGAAAGTCTAGTGCATGACATGACCTTTAAATCTAATAAAATGTCACTGCCACGAAAGTAAGTATGTTTACAAAAGAAGAAATGCATGCCGATCAGGCCGAATTGCATCTGCTTGCTTCAATCTCAAAATACATGCGAGATCCATTTTAAACAAGTGAGTAATAGACTGTTTCTTCTCTTCTAATGCTAGTACGGACCTACATATATGTTGTTTTGAAACGATTTGGAGCGATTTTGTGGCCCGAAACTGCCTTTATAGGCCCTTTAAATGGTGAAAAATGATGAAAAATGAGATGGAGAGCTAAACCTCTTATCTGCTTTGGGTTGAGCTGTGTTGTTTTTATCTATGCTGTTTTGTCACAAAAACAACAGAGCGCAACCCAAAACAGATAAGTGGTTTAGCTATCCGTCTCATTTTTTTAAATTGTTTTTCACTGTTTAACTGTTGTTTAAGTGTCGTTTTGTAGCTCGATAAAAGGGATTACCCTAAAAATGTGCATGTTGTGTTTCGTCCTAATAAACAGTGTTCACCAAAAGAAGATGGGACATGGACGCAAAGCTGTTTAAGGGTTTTAACACAAAATGTCGTCGTCAGGAACAAAATAGTTTGTACAACAAACAAGACTGATGCTAGTGATAGGCAAAAAAGAAAGAAAGAAGCAAAGAACTATCATTCGCGGGAGCTGCCACAAGTACAATTTTTGTTGCTACAAAACACATCTTTTGTCGTGACAAAAGTAGACTTGTTGCAGCAAAACTTTTGTTGCGACAAACATATTTTTGACACAACAAAAGTTTAGTCACAACAAATATTTCTCGCGACAAACATAATTTTGTTGCGACAAAAGTTTTACTCATGACATGCTTGCTTTTGTTGTGAGAAACACATTTTTGTCGTGACAAAACACGTCTTTTGTTGCAACAAAATTATGCTTGTCATGGCAAAACTTTTGTGTTTGTCATGACAAATATTTATTGTGGTAAAACATTTGTCGTGACAAAATATTTTGTCATGACAAACATAATTTTGTCATGACAAAAGTTTTCTCACAGCAAGCATACTTTTGTTGCAACAAAACAGGTCTTTTGTTGCAACAAAACAGGTCTTTTGTTGTGACAAGCACGTGTTTGTTGCGACAAACATGTGTGTCGCAACAAAACTTTTGACTCGACAAAAATTATACTTGTGGCAGTTCCTGCCAATGATAAAGAACAAGGCAGACATTTAATCAATTCAAGTGGTGGTATCTAGATATAGCCATGTTGATCCTGGTGAGCATATGGTCCATGTCCTTGCAAGACGTTGTATCCACTTAACTTATATAAGCCTTGTCATGTGAGACCATGCATTTGCATGGATATGGGTGGTGTTTATTTTGACCAGATAAATAGTCATGTTGATTGGTTATTCATTGTTGAGTCTGGTCAACACATATGTATAATACATGATGTATTTGATACTGTTTTTTCATGTTTACATGTCATTCAGGTTTTGACTGCATGATTATAAAATTATGCATCTCAGCTGTCCATGTTGATTCTGCAGTCAGCATAATTATCCCTGTTGATTCTGTTTTTGCAGGTTGGCTGGTTAATTGTGGTGACTGATTATCTATGTTAAGATTGTGAGCATGCATAAATAATGAATCATGAGATCAAGTGTCTTATAAAATTTAGGATGTTTTCTTATTTAAAAAAATCAATAATTATGATCCTCTTTCTGTAAGTGTTTGGTATAATTTTTGTCTTTCCTGTATCCCTTTGTGTTTGACAGGATGTTTCAACTCCCAAGAACTATCTCTGCTGTATGTGTATTGGATACATGTATTCATGTATTAAATTGCATGACCACCCCAATCTGACTGCACTGACACTGATAGATACAATTTTTTTTGTTGGCGAATATACACGTGAATACTGTTGTGTTAAAAAAGTATTTTTCTGGAAGATAATGGATATTTTTTGGGCCTTGACTTCATCAGGTTAATATATATTCATTTTGATTCTGAATATCCATGTTAACTGGTTATTCATATTGATCTTGGTACTGGTCAACATGTTCATTTTGGTTCTAGATATCCACATTGACTGGTTGTCCATGTTTTGTCTGTGCTGTGAATCCTTTCCATCATTTGTCCATAAGTTGCAGAAAAATGACCAGTCGCAGCTGTGCATGTGTGTATGGATGTATACATGTGTGTGTATGCACATGCATGTGTACATGTACGCAGGCATGCCACACTCTCTCTCGTGTGTGTGCATGCATGCGTGTGTGCATGTGTTATGTTGTTATTAACTTGCTTTAGCAATAATTGTAATTTGTTTAAACACTTGCTTTTTTCCATTTTGTTTTCTTGAACAATTTCGTTCATTTACATGTTACATTGGTGGTATGTTTCAAAGCAAATTTCCTTTTAAGGACAGTAAAATATTATGTTGCATCTGGTCAGCATAATTGTCACTGTTAACTTGGGTGTCCATGTTGACTAAAAGACCAATCATACTGACTGGTTTTATACATTGACTGGTGTGCCTAGGCTATGGTAAACAACATTTAAAGTAAAACTAGCCTTAAAAAGTACACATTGTGACGGAAAGTCTAGGTTGTTGTGAGAATAGTTTTCTGTCATATTTCTTCTTTGCATGGAGAATTTCTGTATTTGAAATTTCTCAGTTATAAAGCTGGAACTTCTTTCCTTTTGTAACTGGAAATGAAGACTACGAAAATTAGCGCGTTATTTTATAATAGGATCAATATCATTGTATGTGGCAGCGCACAATGGTTTATTTTTTTAATAATTATTACAGCAGTGACCAATATATATGTAATATCAAGAACTAAGTGCTTTATGAAATGGTTCATTTTTGTTCTGCATCACCTTAATATTACTGTCATGGTTTACTGGGCGTAAAAACCCCAGTTCCTTCCTTCCTAGTTCTGCATGTATCTGCTTTCATTTTTGTCTTTCCTGCATGTGTAGATTGTGTATGCATATTGTGTGTGTGTGTGTGTGTGAGCCTATTTTGTTGTTGTTGTCCTCTCCATCGGATCTACTCTGTTTCAAACCTGTTCTTAACTGGGCAAATGTTTGTTCACCAGACATACTTTGGACAGTTCGGACAGTTCCACAAACTATGATTTGTTTCTTAATTGAACTTTTAGTTTGCCGAAACATGGTTCTGACAGTTTGACGAACTTTACTTCGTTCTCAACTGGCTTGTAATGAGATGCAAGCTTCGGCATGAACTTGTGGCAGACGCACAGCAGACAGCATGATCGAAAATGTAGGCTAAAGTCAATTCAAGTCAGTATAATTTAATCATCCCTCACAGGGTAATTCAACTAACTACTATCTCATTCAGTGTCCCCGAGACAAGGCTGCAACTCCCACAAGTCAACAAATAAAAATATTCCTTCCGAAACGAGTGAAGAACCTAGCGACACTGTCATCCATTTTTTTAAATTTTATTTCTCATCCACAGGAAAGCTCTGCTCTCAGCCAATCAGAGGCAATGTCCGTCGAATAGGGGAATGTTCCCAGAACATGTTGAGCGAAGCTTTTTGGACCCCGAATATAGCTTCGTCGCAGTTCGACGAATACTCCCAACTAGGTTCGCGAAGCAAAAGTTTGCCCAATTAAGAACCAGCTAGGTTCGCCAAATACTCCCAACTAGGTTCGCGAACAAACATTCGCCCAATTAAGATTGGGCTTAAGGTCTTTCAGATGTAAATGTAATGCCTCAACCATTAATTGCTTGCTTGTTTTTTCGACATTTTGACTTAAAATTATGTTTGTGGATGTGCTGGCTGCTTTGCCTGCTGGTTTAAAAGACCAAAACACACAAGCAGTTAAAAAGAAGGCTACTTTAACCCCTTCACTGCCATGATGTCACTTGAAAACGACCCATGAAAGTGCAAAATTTGAAACCCTTAACTGTTTCCATCTTATTTTTCGCACTGTCGTGTGAAAGGATTTTTATCAAAACACATAGCATTGAAAGTAGATGCTATATGAGCAGAAAATATACTGTTTGCAGGTGCATCCGTGCATCTTTCAGCCCGGAAATGTTACCGGCTGGGGCAGTGAAGGGGTTAATGAGATGCTACAAAACATACACATTTTCAGTGCTGTGATGAAGATTCTACAGGAAACCTCTCCAGCAACTGCCAGATAAGCAGCATTCTTTGGAACCTCGCATGGTGTGTTTTGATCTTGTTTCAGAACTCTGGCTGTGAACTTTAGTTAAAAACATGTTTTTTAGGTATATTTTATTTTTAGATTTTATTTGCTTGTTTAAAAGCAGGAAAAAACACAAGGATGCATAGACTCTTTGCTTGTCAAAAAAGTGATTTGTCATTAATTAATGACTGGCTGTCATTTATTGTCAGTCATTGGTGGGAGCTGCTACAAGTATAATTTTTGTCCTGACAAACGTTTTGTCATGACAGACATGTGTTTGTCACAACAAAACACATCTTTTGTCATGACAAAAGTATGCTTGCTGCAACGAAACTTTTGTCATGACAAGCATACACACACATGTCATGTGTTTTGTTGCAACAAGCATACGTTTGTCGCAACAAAAGATGTGTTTTGTGTTTGTCGTGACAAAAGTAAGCTTGTCATGATGAAAGTTTTGTTGCGACAAAATCACGTTTGTTGCCACAAATGTTTGTCACGACAAAACTTATGTCATGACAAAAATATGTTTGTCATGACAACTTTTGCTGCAACAAAAATGATGCTTGTGGCAGCTCCTGCCAGTGATAATTGTCAAGGTGATTATGCAGTAACGAACTGAGAGTCAGTGATTAGTGATCTGATGTCAGCGTAAAGACGAATGATCGATGACACTCTTGCCATGTGTTGCCACCTGAATATAAATTTATGAAGGCTGAGAGTTTTGCTGTACATATTAGATTTTTTCCTTTTTCACAGTATGTTTGACCCGTGAGAAAGCTGTCCATAATACGGCAAGCGTTTTAATATGAGACTGTTTTATTTGTATATCTTCGTTGCCTTATCTGTTACCATTTTCTGTGTTAAGCATAGATGGTCTGCTGATTTAGCCCAGCTCTTGTGAAACGTACCGGTCTTCTTCTTCTTCTTCTTCTTTCGTGGTGCTTTACGTCCACAGAAACCATAAGGTTTATTCGGGACGGGGGAAAGGGAGGGGATCGGGTGGAGATGTATAGCTCATCCCAGCTCTCTGACCCGCAAAGACCAAAGATGCTGCCAGCCACCACCAGAACTTTTTTCTAGCAACGCTAAGGAGGTGGGGACCCCGCCAGTGCGAAGCAACTTGCGCACTCCACTAACTGCTCTTTCAACAGCTGTACAGAGTGGTCCCAATGTCCCAAAAGCAGCTGTTGAGAAACAACTCTGCAACAAGACAAACCGTCTGGCCATGAGAGGTCAGCTCCACCTCCCTTCTCTTAATCTCTCCTGGGCTGTGACATCCTTGTTTTGTGCCTAAAGCGTGTGATGATGAAGTGATGCTTAATGTCCTCAGATGTCAGTTGACATATTAGGGACAAGCTGTGACCAATGCCGAAGCATGGTTCAGTATAGCTTTACGTCCACGGAAACCCGAAGGCTCGTTAGGACGGACAGCCCAGGACGGCCACCTCGACTCTCACACAGCTCCTGAACTATGATCTACAGTGTATATATGCATGTAAGCTGATTAACTGTCATGACTGACTGCACTGGCATACAAAACAATTGCCTTCCTTCTTTACTGACGGTGAGCCGGTGTGGCCTAGCGGTAAGGCGTTAGGCTGGTAAGCGGAAGGACCTCGGTTCGATACCGCTTCGGCTCTCCTTTCTCTTCAAAAGTTGTGGTTTGTGGCCACTGTCTTGTGACTTTGTCCCTCACAATTAATGAAACATTAAAATGGCTCTCATCACTGCCCATCTTAATGCAGGTCATTCTGGTGGTGACAGTGTAGCGATAGGTATATACTCTCCCTCT
>JABMCL010001673.1:222500-262500 GCA_018857735.1 Alviniconcha marisindica | reverse complement strand
TGGTGGGGTGATTTCTGTCAGTAATTAGCATGTCTGTGACAGTTACACTCTCTGCGTTATATTTTTGCTGCAGTCTGGTGGGGTGATTTCTGTCAGTAATTAGCATGTCTGTGACAGTGACACTCTCTGCGTTATATTTTTGCTGCAGTCTGGTGGGGTGATTTCTGTCAGTAATTAGCATGTCTGTGACAGTTACACTCTCTGCGTTATATTTTTGCTGCAGTCTGGTGGGGTGATTTCTGTCAGTAATTAGCATGTCTGTGACAGTGACACTCTCTGCGTTATATTTTTGCTGCAGTCTGGTGGGGTGATTTCTGTCAGTAATTAGCATGTCTGTGACAGTGACACTCTCTGCGTTATATTTTTGCTGCAGTCTGGTGGGGTGATTTCTGTCAGTAATTAGCATGTCTGTGACAGTTACACTCTCTGCGTTATATTTTTGCTGCAGTCTGGTGGGGTGATTTCTGTCAGTAATTAGCATGTCTGTGACAGTGACACTCTCTGCGTTATATTTTTGCTGCAGTCTGGTGGGGTGATTTCTGTCAGTAATTAGCATGTCTGTGACAGTGACACTCTCTGCGTTATATTTTTGCTGCAGTGCAGTTGTCAGTAGTAATTGTCGCCAGGAGAGGGACTGCTCTGCCCATTGATGTAACGTGTGACGCAAGTGTTGCAGTACCTGTATGTTTGAAAGATGGGATGCTTTTCTCGCTCACCCCTGCATGATCAGCCTGGCCCCATTTGTGAGGGAGAGTTCACTGCAAAGAAATGGTTCTGAGCTGTTGGGAGAAAGAGTGGTGTGCACATGATGATTGGCTAAACGCAGCCTGTCGTTCAAATCTCAGCGACACATTACAGCAATTGCAAGCTGTTCCAACAAAAGAACTGCAAAAGTGTTCTTTGGGGCATCGGGAGCAACTGGTGTCATTGAAAACTAGGCCAAAAGTGTTCTTTGGGGCATTGGGAGCAACTGGTGTCATTGAAAACTGGGCCACTTTGCATGTGCTGAATTGAAGTGTCCTCACAAGTTCATGTGAGGTAGCCTCACAAATGATGTGCATTGGGGAGTCAAACCTCAAGTGTTCACCAGACATTTGCATTAATTACCATTAGCGTTATGAAAGGAACTGTTCTAAAGGATATTTTGTAAACAATACCTCATACTCTTCCCTTTTTGTTTGTTTGTTTACAGATGGCAGTTTAATACATGCATATACGTTTGTTATAATAGCCAGATTTTACCACGTGGCTTACCTGTTTGCCTTTCTTTTGTGTGCAGTTATTGTTACTGTGTGTGTGTGTGTGTGTGCGTGCGTGTGTGCATGTGTGTGCATGCGTGTGTGTGTATATATTTATATATATGTGTGTGTGTGTGTGTGTGTGTGTGTGTGTGTGTGTGTGTGTGTGTGTGTGTGTGAGAGAGAGAGAGAGAGAGAGAGAGAGAGAGAGAGAGAGAGAGAGAGAGAGTACAGTGTGTGTAAGAGAGTGTGTGTGTGTGTCCATGACAGAGAGAGAGAGAGAGAGAGAGAGAGAGAGAGAGAGAGAGAGAGGTGTGTGTGCAGTGTGTGTGTGTGAGAGAGAAAGTGCAGTGTGTGTAAGAGTGTGTGTGTGCATGAGAGAGAGAGAGAGAGAGAGAGAGAGAGAGAGAGAGAGAGAGAGAGAGAGAGAGAGAGAGAGAGAGTGTGTGTATGTGTGTATGCAGTGTGTGTGAGTGTGTGTGTGTGTGTGTGTGAGAGAGAGAGAGAGAGAGAGAGAGAGAGAGAGAGAGAGAGAGAGAGAGAGAGAGAGAGAGAGAGAGTGTGTGTCTGCATGTGAGAGAGAGAGAGAGGAGAGAGAGAGAGTGTCAAACTGGTTGACATCCTTCCTCCAACCACTGCAACGATTGGCTGTGCCACATGTCTCCGAAAACTGCCAGCTAACTGAACCCGGGGACCTTTCAATCAAGAGTCCAATGCTCTAACCACTGAGCTATCCCCACTCCCCTGCCAATCATGTGGCGCTGCTGTTGCAATTTCTCCGTAAAAGTCAACTTTCCTTCTCCAGAGTCAGAATTTGGGCAGGACATCCCGTGGCCTCTCACAGTCCAACAGAAAACATTTCATCAAAGATGCCACACGACATCATAAGGGTGGGGTGAAGGTTAGGTGGCGTAATCAATTATGGCAGAGTTTGGAAAAAAAGGGCTGGAAAAAACAGGCTTGAAGAGAGAGTGTGTGTGTGTGCTTGTGTGTGTGTGTGTGCACATGTGTGTGTGTGCGTGCATGCATGCGACTTCGACAGGAGAACCACCACCAAGCGAATAATCTGATCAGACGGTACAATGACACAAAACCACAAATGACATTAGAAGGCATATTTATTAAGATATTGATAAACAGCAGTAATAATATGATAGATGCAAATGTGTAAGTTACCAGGTATCTTAAATTGCAGCCTTTTAATCACCCATGCATGACCAACATAACGAACTGATTCGGGTGATTTTAATGACCATCAGTCATGCAGACTTTCTTCACGGACTTGTCTCGGTCACTGGGGTGATCGTACACGTTTCGTTTTATTCACATTTTCAACAGAATACACCTGTGTACATATTTCGTTTTATTCACTTTTTCACCACAGTACACCTGTGTTTTGTGCACATTTGGTTTGATTCACATTTTCAAGAGTACACCTGTGTACACATTTCATTTTACTCACATTTTCAACAGAGTACACCTGTGTTGTGCACACTTCCAATTTATTCACATTTTTACTAGAGTACACCTTGTCGACAAAGTGGTGTGCCCCCCCCCCCCTCCCCCCCAACAAATTACATTTAAGTGTACATGTGTGTGTATGTGTTTTGGGACAGCTACAGTAATCAGTGCGTGAACCACATTTGCTAGGCTGACCTAGATCTGCAACTTCCTCACAGCCAGCCCTAAAATACGGTGGTCATACCTCTCAACCCATACAGTTTACCTGTATAAAATATAGTTTTTTCATTATTTTGGGGGGCTATGGCCATATTGGAAAATGGATACAGGGAAACATAATTTTCATGAGATTTTGTTTTTGTTTAAAACTGAGCAAAAAAGACTGAAAAACTGTCAAACGAGCAGCCGACGCACGCTGTCGCCAAATGCACACTGGCTGGCCTAGTGCAATAGGCTAAGAAATCTTGTTGGAAGTGAGACTGGAAATTGCGCATGTGGATTCAGCACAACATTGCTTCTTCCTTCCACTGCCACACGTGCCGGTTGGAATTCGAAATGCCGCTGCCTCCAGCGAAAAAACAAAAGACCCCGGCCTGCATAAGGGAAATACAGGTTCACAAACTATGGACTAAGATTTACTCCCAAAAGGGGTTGACAACTATGGGTGGTGGTGGTGGGACAAACTAAACTAAACACCGCCTGCCAACATGCTGGCAAGCTAAATTCTGGTGCAGAATACTGACTCGTGATTTGTTTCTGTTTTTAAATTCCTCAAATAAAATGCCTGGATACAGCTTTTAAACAACTGAATATTACAATTGAATACTGACACAATTTAATGCACACACAACTGCCCAGTTTTGAGTATACACAGGTGAATATTGATACAAGACGGTGCACATGACTGAATCTTTTTTCCTTCTGCCAATAGTAAGTTAGTTGGTACTTGGCTTTTAACGTCCTGTAAAAATTGCACAGGGTCACCTCGGGACAATTTTTACCTGCCGAAGTCACCACAAATTAATCAAGTTGTGAAACAGTCTATGAGAGATAAGATCTGCTATGTTAGCCATGAGAGATAAGATCCACTATGTTGGCCAAAACAAGCCAAAAGTTTACAGTGCTACTTTTCCTGGCCACTTAATACAGCGGGTCCATTCTGAGAGGCACTGGGACTTAAGGTGCATTTGAAACGATGACCCACTGGAATAAATTGACGAAGGATCTTTCCATAAATGTCTATTTAATTATTTATTTATTTTTTTGATGAGCAGTTTTTTTGTTTTTTAGTTTTTTAAGGGGGTGTTCTTTTTTGTTATTGTTTTTTTTTTTTTACACTAAAAGTTTGGTAAGCGCTGTGTTGAGCTAGGCCCAACGATTGGCAGGTGGGTGAACGACCATGTCATCAGCACCTCCCCACCCTCACCAGCATCAGCACCAACGGGAATTTAGACGACAACGCTCGATCTCAACAACACAGATGAACTGAACCGCAACACCACAACTGAACCGGGCCAACACGGCTGAACCCGAGTGACATCTCTCGAAGACACGAAATATTCTGTTACCATGTTTCAGCAACGTTTGCTCTTGCTTTTGTTTCTCCGACAGCTGACAAAGTCTTGAAGATCAGCAAGCTCAGCCTCCCCAACATGGATTACGAAAACATTGTTCCCCCCCCCCCCCCCCCCCCCACACACACAATTTTCCCCCCCTTGTCGAGCAAAGCATTGCAAATCGGCAGAGTCTGTTCCAACCTGAACCTGAACCCAGCAACGCCCCTTTCAAAGGTCCGCACAATTCTATTATCTTGTGATCGCAGTTTGCTCTTTGAACAGCCAGCAGATCCTTGCAACTCAGCTGAGACTGTTCCAAGCTGACGCTCAACGATGCAGCTCAAACTCAACGACACATTTCTCAAAGTCACTCGGAAGTCTGTCAAGATGTTTTGCAATCACAGCTTGTTCTTGCTTCCACACCACCCCCCCCCCCCCCCCCCAGCCCCCTTCTGCAAAACCTTGCAAACTGGCAGAGTCTGTTCAAAGCTGAAACTCAACAACATACATGTGTAACGCATTCCTCAAAGTTATCCACATTGAATTCCGCCATGATGTTTTGAGATCACAGTCTGCTCCTTTGTTTCTGAACAGTCAGCAAAATCTTTCAAATCAGCAGAGAATCTGTTTCTGATCAGAGAACAACCCACCAGGGCCCAACATGTGGTTCCTCATGTTTTGTACAAGCATTTGCCTTGCACGCTCTTAAGCACGGCCTTGCATGCTCTTAAGCATTTCTCCTGCATGCTCTTAAGCATTTCTCCTGCATGCTCTTAAGCATTTCTCCTGCCTGCTCTTAAGCATTTCCCTTGCATGCTCTTAAGCATTTCCCCTGCCTGCTCTTAAGCATTTCTCCTGCATGCTCTTAAGCATTTCCCTTGCAGGCTCTTAAGCATTTCTTAAGCATTTCCCTTGCATGCTCTTAAGCATTTCTCCTGCCTGCTCTTAAGCATTTCCCTTGCATGCTCTTAAGCATTTCTCCTGCCTGCTCTTAAGCATTTCCCTTGCATGCTCTTAAGCACTGCCTTGCACACTCTTAAGCATTTCTTTTGCATGCACTTAAGCATTGCCTTGCATGCTTTTAAGCCTTTCTCTTGCACACTCTTAAGCATTTCTCTTGCATGCACTTAAGCATTGCCTTGCATGCTCCAAAGCATTGCCTTGCATGCTTTTAAGCCTTTCTCTTGCACACTCTTAAGCATTTCTCTTGCATGCTCCTAAGCATTGCCTTGCATGCTTTTAAGCCTTTATCTTGCATGCTTTGCCCACTGCCATCGTTTGATTCTGAGTGGCTAAACCACAATCTAGCATATAAAACAAACAAACAAACAATAACAAAACAAACACACACACACACACACACACACACACACACACACACAAGGAAACAAAAATCTCGGTACCATTCACAAGTTTCCTGACCCTTGACCCTGCATAAAAAATCTGCCTTGAACAATGGGCTGAACAAGTCTTTCAGCTTTTGACTGATACGTGCATGAAAATGGTTCAGTGAGAAATTGTGAAACGACTCAGTACAACGCTCGACTCGCTCAACCAAGGCCAAAGATGGCAGCCGCCCATGTACCAAGACATGGAACGTGAGCAAGCTGCGAATATTTACCACGACCTTCAAAAGCTTGACCTGCAAAATTCTGATTAGGCTCTGAGGCAATGCGGTTACCTCAGAAACGCAAACCTGCTGTGTTTTTTTTGCTCTCTGTCTGCAAGAAGCACTGATCTTGTCTCTTGCTGATACAGTAGTTTAGTCAATCTTGTATCTTGTTGATGAACTTTAAAAACCAGAGTTTACACTTAAAGGGTTGACAGGTCAATCTTGTTGATGAACTTTAAAAACAGAGTTTTGCACTTAAAGTGTTGACAGCTTTTAGTCAATCTTGTATCTTGTTGATGAACTTTAAAAACAGAGTTTACACTTAAAGCGTTGACAGCTTTTAGTCAATCTTGTATCTTTTCGATGGACATTAAAAACAGAGTTTACACTTAAAGTGTTGACAGTTTTTAGTCAATCTTGTATGAACTTTAAAAACAGAGTTTACACTTAAAGTGTTGAGAGTAGTTTAGTCAATCTTGTATCTTGTTGATGAACTTTTGTATCTTGTTGATGAACTTTAAAAACAGAGTTTACACTTAAAGTGTTGACAGCAGTTTAGTCAGTCTTGTATACTGCTGATAAACTTTAAAAACAGAGTTTACACTTAAAGTGCTGAGAGTAATTTAGCCAATCTTGTATCTTGTTGATGAACTTTAAAAACCGTGCACACCGACAGTGCTGAAGCTAGTTTAGTTAATCTTGTATTTTAATTATGTAAAAACAGAGTAAACATTTAAAGTGTTGATGATGGTTTAGTCACACTTGTATCTTAATTATGTAAAAACAGAACAAACATTCAAAGTGTTGGTGGTTTAGTAGTTTAGTCAATCTTGTATCTTGATGAAGTGAAAACAGAGTGCTCAGGCGCTGACACCAGTTCAGCCAATCTTGCATCTTGATGGTGTGAAAACAGATGTTGACACTAGTTTAGCCAATCATGTTCATGATTTTCTTTTACCACGAATGAACAATTTGAAGAATGATTAGAAGGCACTCAGTTTGAATCTTTGGTGTCCTTTTCCAACTCCCCCCCCCCCCCCCCCACATTCTACAAGAAACTTTGGCTGATGTATGCAATTTGTTGAAAAAGGCCATACAAAAACACACACACGCCCATGCATGAATGCACACCACAGCATTCTAATGATTCAAGCATCCTGTAACACTGCAGGCATGAGAGAATTTAAACAAATGGCCAGAGGCACACAGGTCAACTATGTTAGTACAGAAATAAAAAGGAATGGTACACAGGAACACTTCCACACAGAAGACCACATTTATAATATCAAAAAGGCTGATGCAGGTGAAACATGGCATAACTTTGTCATTTAAAAAAATGGTTCAAAAATGACACAAAACCTAGTTTTCATAGCATAGATAGTTAGATAATCTCCACACGCATGTCACCATAAAAAAACACAATAAGCAAGTTATTTGGTTTTTAACACCCAGGCAAAATGGCAAAAGACAATAACAAAAACAAAACAAAAAAACGATTGCATGAAACCAGCCACAAACATTTATCCCAAAGAATCACTGTGTTCTCCTTTTTCATTTATCACCTTCTGACTTTGGAGCAGTCCAGAAAATCACAGCACAATTGAAATATCCTTTGAAACGGGCGCTACCATTGGTTTATTCATTCTTTTCTCCATCTTCTCTCAAGCCTGTCATCACAGTGAGTGAGATAAACAAACAAACAATGAACGAGATGAAACAAACAGTGAACAAGATAAGCAAACAGTGAATGAGACAAACAAACAATGAACGAGATAAACAAACAGTGAACAAGATAAGCAAACAGTGAATGAGATAAAACAAACAATGAACGAGATGAAACAAACAGTGAACAAGATAAGCAAACAGTGAATGAGACAAAACAAACAATGAACGAGATGAAACAAACAGTGAACGAGATAAGCAAACAGTGAATGAGACAAAACAAACAGTGAATGAGATAAAACAAACAAACAATGAACGAGATAAAACAAACAAACAGTGAACGAGATAAGCAAACAGTGAATGAGACAAAACAAACAGTGAACGAGACAAAACAAACAGCGAATGAGATAAAACAAACAAACAATGAACGAGATGAAACAAACAAACAGTGAACGAGACAAAACAAACAGCGAATGAGATAAAACAAACAAATGGTGAATGAGACAAGACAAACACACAGTGAACGAGACAAAACAAACAGCGAATGAGATAAAACAAACAAATGGTGAATGAGACAAGACAAACAAACAGTGAACGAGACAAAACAAACAGCGAATGAGATAAAACAAACAAATGGTGAATGAGTCAAGACAAACAAACAGTGAACGAGACAAAACTAACTGAATGCGATAAACAAACAAACAAGCAGTGAATGAGATAAACAAAACAATGAACAAGACAAAACAGACAAACTGAATGAGATCAAACAAACAAACAATGAATGAGACAAAACAAACTGAATGAGATAAAATAAACAGTGAATGAGACAAAACAAATTGAAAGATAAAACAAACAGTGAATGAGATAAAACAAACAAACTGTGAATGAGACAAAACAAACAAACTGAATGAGATAACACAAACAGTGAATGAGACAAAACAAATTGAATGAGATAAAACAAACCGTGAATGAGATAAAACAAACTGTGAATGAGACAAAACAAACAAACTGAATGAGATAAAACAAACAGTGAATGAGACAAATCAAACACTGAATGAGATAAACAGTGAATGAGACAAAACAAACTGAATGAGATAACACAAGCAGCGAATGAGACAAAACAAACAAACTGAATGAGATAAAACAAACAGTGAATGAGACAAATCAAACAGTGAATGAGATAAAACAAACAGTGAATGAGATAAACAGTGAATGAGACAAAACAAACTGAATGAGATAACACAAGCAGTGAATGAGACAAAACAAACAAACTGAATGAGATAAAACAAACAATGAATGAGATAAAACAAACTGAATGAGATAAAACAAGCAGTGAATGAGATAAAACAAACAGTGAATGAGACAAAACAAACAAACAAAACTGGGGAGGCTAGGGCACCCTTGGTGGATTCTTTGTCTTTGTTTTATGCTGCAGTCACAAGTTACAAGCCACACACACAACTCTATCAAAAGCACAAGCAAAAAAACACAAATGCATCAAATACTAAAGCCACATACTTCCACAATAAAAAATATATAATGGCTGACATGTTACACATGTTACAAACACACACACACAATCAGTATAAAAACAACAACAACAACAACATTGCTTTCACTTTATGCAAGCAGTCATTTAATTATCACAGGTCAAGTAATAATCCCCAAAGAAATATGTTACACTTGATTCCGTTATGAAAATGATACGGTGCAGCACACACAAACTGATAGTGGCGCTGCCCGCTTACTGACGCAATGAACACCAATCAGTAAACACCTACAAACACGGAAACAGGAGGAGCAAACGCTCAAAACGACTCACATTGAAGCCAAAGAACATTTAACCCCTTCACTGCCATGATGTTACTTGAAAACAACCAGTAAAAGTGCGAAATATGAAACCCTTATACCTTTTTGTTTTCTTTTTCACACTCACACGTGAAATGATTTTCATAAAAATGCATAGCATTGAAGGTAGATGTGTTACAGGACCGAAAAATCTACTGTTTGCGGAAGCGTCAGTGCATCTTTCTTCCTGGTTGACTGGGTGTAAAAGATTATGTATGCCCAAAACTCCTGGTTGACTGGGTGTAAAAGATTATGTATTCCCAAAACTCCTGGTTGACTGGGCATAAAAGATTTTGTATCCCCAAAACTCCTGCTTGACTGGGTGTCAAAGATTATCTATCCCCAAAACTCCTGCTTGACTGGGTGTGAAAGATTAGATTACCTGTCCCCAAAACTCCAGGTTGACTGGGTGTGAAAGATTAGATTATCTATTCCCAAAACTCCAGGTTGACTGGGTGTGAAAGATTAGATTATCTATCCCCAAAACCCTTGGTTGACAGGGTGTGAAAAATTAGATTATCTATCCCCAAAACTCTTGGTTGACTGGGTGTCAAAGATATATTATCTATCCCCAAACTCTTGGTTGACTGGGTGTCAAAGATTAGATTATCTATCCCCAAAACTCCAGGTTGACTGGACGTGAAAGATTAGATTATCTATCCCCAAAACTCCAGGTTGACTGGGTGTGAAAAATAGATTATCTATCCCCAAACTCTTGGTTGACTGGGTGTCAAAGATAGATTATCTATCCCCACAACTCTTGGTTGACTGGGTGTCAAAGATATATTATTTATCCCCAAAACTCCAGGTTGACTGGGTGTCAAAGATAGATTATCTATCCCCAAAGCCCAAGACTACAGCTGATGCAACACTGATCATTACACAGCCGCGTACTCACGCCAGTTACAAACAAGCACTTTCAGAACCTCGGCAATACAAGATTTCACACACTCCTATCACCAGACAATCAATGTTGAAATGTCATTAAATGCTGTGTTTGAAACTTCATGATATTTAAAGCCAGCTAAATTGTAAGGTGAAGACAAACTAGAAATCTGATAAGTATGTTATTCCATGGCATGATTTTTGTTTTGTTTTAATGTAAAGCTACAGCTGTGAAAACAGCAGTACGTAAAGAAAACAAAGTGCGTGAGCTGGCGAGTCTAAGAGGTAGGTCGGAGTGTGATAATACCACAGGTAGTAATAATCGTGATGTACATTTCAAAGCTTCTGAAATTGCAACTGACAATATGCATCCCATTAACAGAATCCACAGCAAGCAAACTTTAATCACAGGTCTCACGGAAAAACCACGTCCAGGAACTGGATTCCAAACTTAGGAATTGGGAGGGCCGGCACTGAAACCCTCCCAACACTTTACCTTCCAGGACCTGCTTCATAAATCTGGTAAAGGACTGAGCATGCAAACTGGTGTGATCGGGGCAAACATTGTAAGCTGAGTCCGGCTTGAAAGCTTTGAAGTGTTGAGGAGCTTGAGACACTTGCAGCAGCAAAGGCTGCCTCGGCAGTATCAAGTGCTGAAGGGAGAGATCTGGCACAAAGAAAGACACTGGTCCACACTCTTGGTGGAAAAGACGAGAGAAGATATTGTCAACCTGAATGGCATCAGAGTTAGTTTGCAGCAAACTTTAGACAAACTTGTGACAGCAGAATTAAGAGGAGACCTGTAACAGTAAGTTGAAGAGGGCTGGTAACTGGGATCCAGGGAGTACAGTGTGTGTATGTGGGGCAGGGGAGTGTGTGTGTTTGTGTGGAGGGAGTGGGGCAGGGGAGTTTGTGTGGAGGGAGTGGGGCAGGGGAGTGTGTGTATGTACGGAGGAAGTGGGGCAGGGGAGTGTGTGTATGTACGGAGGAAGTGGGGCAAGGGAGTGTGTGTATGGAGGGAGTGGGGCAGGGGAGTGTGTGTATGCATGGAGGGAGTGGGGCAGGGGAGTGTGTGTATGGAGGGAGTGGGGCAGGGGAGTGTGTGTATGCATGGAGGGAGTGGGGCAGGGAGGGGGTGTGCGTGTGGAGGGAGTGGGTCAGGGAGGGGGTGTGCATGTGGAAGGAGTGGGGCAGGGAGGAGAGTGTGCGTGTGGAGGGAGTGGGGCAGGGAGGGGAGTGTGTGTATGCTGGAGGGAGTGGGGCAGGGAGGGGAGTGGCGTGTGGAGGGAGTGGGGCAGGGAGGGGGTGTGCATGTGGAGGGAGTGGGGCAGGGAGGGGAGTGTGCATGTGGAGGGAGTGGGGAAGGGGAACGTGTGTGTGTGGAGGGAGTGGGGCAGGGAGGGGAGTGTGTGTGTGGAGGGAGTGGGGCAGGGAGTGTGTGGAGGGAGGGGGCAGGTAATGTGTGTGTGGAGGGAGTGGGGAAGGGAGGGGGTAGGGGGTAGGGGCCAAGCATGCATGCAGCTTCTCAACAAATCACCCTGGCTTGAACTAAATTAGAGATTTTTTCTTCCAAAACAAGAATGCCTGCTAACGTTCTAAAACAAGATCCAAACACATAAAAGTTTTTTTTTAAAAGAGTTATTTATTACGGCAAAACACAACTGGCAAATTTTTGTGGTAATCTCCTTTATCAAGCTACAAAACGACACTCAACAGTTAAACGGTGAAAAACGATGAAAAATGAGATGGAGAGCTAAATCACTTGTCTTTTTGTTGCTGAGCTGTTGCTTTCCTGTCCAGGACTGAACACCGGAAGCATTAGACTGGAAAACAACGTAGCTCAACCCAAAACAGAGTAGTGGTTTAGATTTCCAGCTCAACCCAAAACAGATAAGTGGTTTAGCTTTCCAGCTCAACCCAAAACAGAGTAGTGGTTTAGCTTTCCAGCTCAACCCAAAACAGATAAGTGGTTTAGCTTTCCAGCTCAACCCAAAACAGATAAGTGGTTTAGCTTTCCAGCTCAACCCAAAACAGATAAGTGGTTTCGATTTCCAGCTCAACCCAAAACAGATAAGTAGTTTAGCTTAAATTCCATCTCATTTTTCATTATTTTTCATTGTTTAACTGATGTTTAAGCGTCATTTTGTAGCTTGATTAGTTGATAAAGGGGATGACCCCGAGAATTTTCAGGCTGTGTTTTGTCCTAATAAATAGTGTTCTTTTGAACCTGGTATGTGTTTGGATCTAGGGAAGAAAAAAATGAAGAAAAAATAAACAAGCAAAAACAATGAAAGCTGGGTGAGAAACAGATCCTTACGCAGTTTGTGAATATCATTTCAAAAGAACGCCAATCTTTGAAAGAAATCCCCAGCAGAATGTTTTCGGCTAGCATGTATATATATATATACACATCGTAATTATTCAGACAGCACAAAAACAAACACACACAAAAGCTAATGTAGTGCAAAATTAGGCAAAAGAATACTACAATTTGTCAGTGTCACTATGTACCACATAGCAGTATACAAACCAGATAAAAAGTGTTATCACATTTGGTGAGATAAAATACAGCTTCATCTGAACACAACTAAAAAAAAGGTCCATGCCAGTGATAGGTATCTCATGTTCTAAAAAAGAACCAGAGCATAGAAGAAACAAACAAACAAACAAACAAAAAACAAAACAAATCAAGACAAAACAAATACCCCCCCCCCCCCCCCCCCCCCTGGCAAAACTACACACACACACACACACACACGCACACACACACACAACAAAAATGTTAATTACATAATCAAGATGCAAAGTAAGTAAGTAACTTGACGCTTTACACCCAGTCAACCAGTACGGTTATAACTTATATCCAGGTGACAAGATGCAAAGAGCGCAAGCGCAATTGACACATTCATGATATAAAAAAACAACAAGTAAAAACGTTATTATATAGGATTGTCTTCTGTACATGTAACATGCTCCATCACGGCTTAGTCATCACCACTTGAACAGTGCCAGTTAGAAATTGCATTCGAAAATGCCACACAACTCTCTCTCTCTCTCTGACAGTACTCACAGCAACCACTGATTCCAAGCTTGCAGATAAAGCACCAAAGGTCACGGACTTGCACCCAAAGCTGAATGAAGTGCACCGCCAATAAAACTGTCCCTTCAAATCAGCAGAGCGATCAAACGAACGATGAACTTGCATTCGTAAGACTGATGGGTTCGGGTTCGTCAGGCATGTGTTGAATAAAGAAACGAAAAACGAAATGAAAGGCTACAAAAAGCGCAAAACGGAAACTTCCTGAATCAAAAAACAAGAGAGTTAATTGGCGCTTGAAATACGCAAGACAACCACAACAACCAAGACCTGAGTCGCCTGCGGTAACTCGCACCTGGCGCGCGTGTTCTGAGCGCCGATTAACTCCCTTGTTTGTCGATTCAATTCCGCACGAGCGCTCTAGGCCTCGTTCTGTTTCAGATTTGAAACTTCCCGGCCCGCTCAATCACCCCAATAACTTTTACTTCAAAGAGCTTTTCTACAACCTTGCAGACTATAAGTAACAACAGTACCCCTGCATCCCCAATTCTCTGCATGACAGTTCTCGAGAAATGCTGTATCCAAAAGTAAAAGACCAAGGCCATCAACTTTTCTACAACCATGTGGACTGAAAATAAGAACAGTAACCCCCCCCCCCCCAACACTCTGCATGATAATTCTTGAATTCTTAAAAGAATATATCCAAAAATAAAAGATCAAGGTCGTTAAGCACAAAATAATGATGTGAGGTCAAAGAGCAACCACCAACTGTGCTTTCGTCATACTCGGTTTCTATTTTCAATTTGTACAGTCCATGATACAGAATCATTACAGATATCTGATCATCGTCACAAGTTAGTTTGCTATGCTCCTGTTAATACCTATATCAATGCAATCCTGTGACCTCAGTCATGGCTGATAATGTTGGATGTTTGAATAGCTGATAATGTTGGATGTTTGCATTCCCCTTCCTCTCCCTCACTCCTGTTACTAAATATATCAAAGTGATGTCAGCCACAGCTGATAATGTTGGATGTTTGAATAGCTGATAATGTTGGATGTTTGAATAGCTGATAATGTTGGATGTTTGCATTCCCCTTCCTCTCCCTCTTCACTATTACTAAATATATCAAATTGATGTCAGCCATAGCTGATAATGTTGGATGTTTGAATAGCTGATAATGTTGGATGTTTGCATTCCCCCTCCTCTCCCTCACTCCTGTTACTAAATATATCAAACTGATGTCAGCCGTAGCTGATAATGTTGGATGTTTGAATAGCTGATAATGTTGGATGTTTGTATTCCTCCCATCCTCTCCCTCACTCCTGTTACTAAATATATCAAACTGATGCCAGCCGTAGCTGATAATGTTGGATGTTTGAATAGCTGATAATGTTGGATGTTTGAATAGCTGATAATGTTGGATGTTTGAATAGCTGATAATGTTGGATGTTTGAATAGCTGATGATGTTGGATGTTTGTATAATCCACACTACTGCCAGTCACACTACAGCAAAGTCTGAATGGACACTGCAAGCAAACTACCTGTAGAGAATTCATCATCATCTTTCAACCCTAGACGTTTCAAACGTTAGACCCCCCTAGCACACAAACTCCACTGCACAGCAGACACGATAATGTTGGATGTTTGTATTCTCCACACTACTGCCTGTCACACTGTAACAAAGTCTGAATGGCAAGCAAACTACCTGTAGAGAATTTAAGACATCATCATCTTTCAACCCTAGACGTTTCAAACGTTAGACCCCCCTAGCACACAAACTCCACTGCACAGCAGACACGATAATGTTGGATGTTTGTATTCTCCACATTACTGCCCGTCACACTGTAACAAAGTCTGAATGGCAAGCAAACTACCTGTAGAGAATTTAAGACATCATCATCTTTCAACCCTAGACGTTTCAAACGTTAGACCCCCCCTCCACCCCCCCCCCAGCGCACAAACTCCACTGCACAGCAGACACGCCATCAGCCCTACAACCAGATATATTCCGGCAGCAGGCAAAAGAATCTGAATGAACACAAAAGAATAACTCTTTTTCTTCCAAAACACTCAAGCAAGCATCCTCTTCAGAACGTAACTTCAAACACCAGTGTCTTGTTTGTTAGCCTCTCTCAGCCAATCAGAACCTTCACAAGTGACCTCCCATCACAGCCACGCGCACAACCACCCATCATATTTTGCGTAGATAATTTGCCGGTGCGTATCCTTGGTAACCGTCAGCGTCCACCATCCACCACTCGGAGTTTCCGTCCAGGTCTTGGTGACTGAGGACGATGACCACCTGGCCGGGCTGCAGGGACACCTCGTTGCTGCTGCGCGCTTGGAATGGGTACTCTGCTGTGTAATACTGCACACACACACACGCACACACACACACACACACACACATGCAAACACACATACACACACATGCACGCACGCGTGCACACACACACACACACACACACACACAAACAAACATACACATACAAATACATACACCACCCCACACAAATACACATAGACAAACACACACACACACGCACACACACACACACACACACACACACACACACACACACACACCTGAATATTCGGAGATTCCTGACATTTACAAGGATACAACAATATTTATTCGCCGCTGACGTTAAAATGTGCACAGGAACTTTTCTTCATGAAATTCCATTCATGTAGTGCATCAGCAAACAGACAAAACACTACAGCCAGCCATGCGTATCAGCTAAGATAAGTAACGTTTAAATTCAGCTATGTAACAATCTCATTGGCCATGTCTCAGTCTCTTGGAATGGAAAATCTCTGATCAGACACGACAAAATATGCATATATATATATATATATATATATACATCATCACAAAACAGCTCAGAGACTAACCTGCGGCTGAATGGAACATTTGATCAGACACACCGCAAACCATACAACACATCACATGACAAAACACATCACATACAACACACCACAAACCATACAACACATCACACGACAAAACACATCACATACAACACACCACAAACCATACAACACATCACGCAACAAAACACATCACATACAACACACCGCAAACCATACAACACATCACATGACAAAACACATCACATACAACACACCGCAAACCATACAACACATCACACAACAAAACACATCACATACAACACACGACAAACCATACAACACATCACACGACAAAACACATCACATACAACACACCGCAAACCATACAACACATCACACGACAAAACACATCACATACAACACACCGCAAACCATACAACACATCACACAACAAAACACATCACATACAACACACCGCAAACCATACAACACATCACACAACAAAACACATCACATACAACACACCGCAAACCATACAACACATCACACAACAAAACACATCACATACAACACAGCAAAACACACAACACACCACACACACACACAAAAACCACATACCACACAGCAAAACATACAACACACCACACCACAAAAAACACACACACACCATAACACACAGTAAACAACAAAACACACACCACACACTAAACAACAAAACACACACCACACCAAAACACACACCACACCACACAACACCATACACCAAAACACACCACACCACAAAACAAACCACGCACCATAACACACACTAAACACCAAAACACACCACACCAAAACGCACCACACCACACAACACCATACCACACAACACCATACACCAAAACACACACCACACCACACAACACCATACAGCAAAACACACACCACACCACACAACACCATACAGCAAAACACACACCACACCACACAACACCATACACCAAAACACACACCACACAACACCATACACCAAAACACACACCACACCACACAAAACCATACACCAAAACACCATACACCAAAACACACACCACACCACACAACACTATACAAAACACACACCACACCACACAATATACCAAAACACACACCACACCACACCATACACCAAAACACACACCACACCACACAACAAGATATAAACCTTAACCATCTCATCAACAAACAGCTGCTGTACCTTTCAGTCACACAACACACCACACTGCAAAACACACAACACACCACAAAACATACAACACACCACAAGACACACAAAATACCACAAAACACACTGCAAAACACACAACACACCACAAAACATACAACACACCACAAAACACCCAACACATCACAAAACATATAACACACCACAAAACACACAACACGCCACACAACACACCGCAAACACACAACACACCACAAAACATACAACACACCACAAAACACACAACACACCACACAACACACCATGAAACACACCACAAAACATACAACACACCACAAAACACACACCACACCACAAAACCTACCACAAAACATACCACACAACAAAACACACACCACACCACACCCCACACCACACAACAAGATACAAACCTCATAGATCAGCTGATCAGAAGGGGACGAGGCTTCCATCTGGGACACGTCCGTCACGTCAGGGTACGGAGGAGTTGATTGGCTGGCCAGCCATGGCATGTTTTCCCCGTCATCCGCGCTGGTCGAGCAGACAGACGCTATTTCATCCATGTCGTCCATTGTGAGGCTGGATAGACTACCGGTGGGGGAGGTGCCCGCTTTGACCAAGATGGATGACTGCACGAAGCCTTTGTTGGCTGCCAAACGCAATGCAGAATAATAATAATGGATATTTGTAGAGCACCTACTCTGCAGCTCAAAGCACCGAACAAATGTAACATAACACACATAGTGTACATCAAGATGGAAAACACTGTCCGCAGTTTGACAAAAGCTAACACATAATGTGGGCACCAGCGAGGGTTTACGCATAACTATGTGTAAGATGCACACACACACACACACACGTGCACACACATACACGCACACACACATACACACGCACACCCACCCACCCACGCATGCACGCACACACTCACACCCACCCACACAAACACATACGTACTGTGAGTGAGTGCGTGTGCATATGTGTGAGTGCTGGGGGGCGGCCCCCAACACTCACACACTCACTCACATAGACCCCCCCCCCCCCCCCACACACACACACACACGCACACAATACACTACCTCCGTCGTCGACGAACCAGCGTTGGCGACCGCCCATCGGATCCTTGTCCTTGATGACGGCCACCAGGGTTCCCACGGTGACGGCCATGTCCATGAGGTCCTGAGCGGGCATGGTCTGGGTCACCTGGTAGAGGCTCTCCGCCCCGTACATCTGACGCAGGTACGTCCGCTGACTGTCCGACTGGCTGCTCGACTGGATCATCTGCCACAGGGGTCAGGGATGAGGGCAAAGAGGATGGTGCGCATGACGTGCAGCGGCCCAGGGGGGACCCAAAGGCCCAAAGGGTTAAAAGGCCACTGCCACGTTTTGCGTAGAGTTTGGAAAAACATCCTTTACGTCCGCAGATTTCACGGAGAGAGAGAGAGAGAGAGAGAGAGAGAGAGAGAGAGAGAGAGAGAGAGAGAGAGAGAGAGAGACAGACAGACAGACAGACAGACAGACAGACAGACAGACAGACAGACAGAGACAGAAAGAGACAGACAGAGAGACAGAAACAGAAAGGAATTAGAGAGCAAAAAGAGTTTGGAAAAGCATTACTTATGTCCATACAATTTATTAACAGAGTGAGAAATACAAAGAGAGAGAGAGAGAGAGAGAGAGAGAGAGAGAGAGAGAGAGAGAGAGAGAGAGAGAGAGAGAGAGAGAGAGAGAGAGAGAGAGAGACAGATACAGAGAGAGACAGAGACAGACAGAGCAACAGAGAGACAGAAAGGAAGCGACGGAGCAAAAAAACAAAACAAAACCCCAACAAAGCAGGGGTTGGGGGGCAGGAGAAAAACAACGAAAGCATTGAGACAAAACTCCAAACCGACCGGCGGTGGTTTCGAGGTGTCAAAGGACTGACGAGAGCTGCTGCGGCGTTCCAGCCGGAAGGTGTCCATCTTGGGGTTGAAGCCGCGTGGGATGAAGCTGAGCATGGAGATGTGGTCTAGCGCCGACGTGTGGCGGATGTTGAAGTTCTCCATCACGTTCTCCTCCCCGCCCAGCAGCGAAGGCAGCTGAAAAGAGCCAGACCACATCCACTCACACTCCAGCAAAGGGTTCTGCGCTGCACTGAGCTCTAAGCCCCCGCCTCTTTTTTCACAAGCGTTCCACCCGGTTGCCATGTGGTGCTGTGTCAATAGACGCTCTTCGGAAATCCAGGGGACTGCACTCGGTAAGTGCCTACAGGCACGGCCTGTATATATACAGGTCCAGGCCTGCGGGTGTAGCGCAGAGTAGGCACGCTTTTGTTGGGGGTGCAGTGAGCACGTGGGGAAGATGACGGATACCCGTAAACAAAAGGCAGAAAGGCATCAGAAATGCTGATCAAGCGCTCACTGTTTGCGGGGAACATGCAGATCAGATAGTAGGTGCCCCCAGCTGGTAGTCTAGTATAAATTATAATAGATCCATGCCTGAAGATCTAAAACTGTTGCAGATTGGCTCTTCTCAGCTGCCGCCTCCATTCAGGGGACTTCACTCTCCCAGAGTAAGAAAACACTGTCAAATTATCTTTGCCTGTTATTTCCGGAAATCGTCTATTGGTGGAACAGAAGGTTCCACAGAAGGTTCCACCCTCTTTCTTCACAAGCTTTCCACCTGACCACCATGTGGCGCTGTGTCAATTGGTGGAACAGAAGGTTCCACCCTCTTTCTTCACAAGCGTTCCACCTGACCACCATGTGGCGCTGCGTCAATTGGTGGAACACAAGGTTCCACCCTCTTTCTTCACAAGCCTTCCACCTGACCACCATGTGGCGCTGTGTCAATTGGTGGAACAGAAGGTTCCACAGAAGGTTCCACCCTCTTTCTTCACAAGCGTTCCACCTGGCCACCATGTGGCGCTGTGTCAATTGGTGGAACAGAAGGTTCCACCCTCTTTCTTCACAAGCGTTCCACCTGGCCACCATGTGGCGCTGTGTCAATTGGTGGAACAGAAGGTTCCACCCTCTTTCTTCACAAGCGTTCCACCTGACCGCCATGTGGCGCTGTGTCAATTGGTGGAACAGAAGGTTCCACAGAAGGTTCCACCCTCTTTCTTCACAAGCCTTCCACCTGGCCGTCATGTGGCGCTGTGTCAATTGGTGGAATAGAAGGTTCCACAGAAGGTTCCACCTTCTTTCTTCACAAGCGTTCCACCTGACCGCCATGTGGCGCTGTGTCAATTGGTGGAACACAAGGTTCCACCCTCTTTCTTCACAAGCGTTCCACCTGGCCGCCATGTGGCGCTGTGTCAATTGGTGGAACAGAAGGTTCCACAGAAGGTTCCACCCTCTTTCTTCACAAACTTTCACCTGACCGTCATGTGGTGCTGTGTCAATTGGTGGAACAGAAGGTTCCACCTTCTTTCTTCACAAGCTTTCCACCTGGCCACCATGTGGCGCTGTGTCAGTTGGTGGAACAGAAGGTTCCACCCTCTTTCTTCACAAGCGTTCCACCTGACCGCCATGTGGCGCTGTGTCAACTGGTGGAACAGAAGGTTCCACCCTCTTTCTTCACAAGCCTTCCACCTGGCCACCATGTGGCGCTGTGTCAATTGGTGGAACAACGTGTTAATAATAATAATCATAATAGATAACTTTTGTATAGCGCTATTCTCTGGTGTACACAAACTCACTGCGCTTTACAACATTCTCCAACATTTTCTAAGTTTCACAAACATAATACATATATATATATTATGACAACTAACAATGTATAATATACACACACCCCAAAAAGTACATGTGCCATATGAGAAGCAGCAATATAAAAAAAAAAAAGAATCATATTACTATCTACCTTTAATTCCATCCCAAAAAGTACATGTGCCATATGAGAAGCAGCAATATAAAAAAAGAAGAAGAATCATATTACTATCTACCTTTAATTCCATCCCTCCCACTGAGTCCCCACCCCCTGCCCCCAACTGACACACATGCATGCACACACACACACACACACACACACACACACACGAATATGAAACAGGTAGCGGTTAGCATGTACAAATCAATCAGAAGGCTTGGCGGAAGAGATACATTTTTAGGTTAGCTTTGAAAGTTGGGAGGCAGGGAGAGGCTCTCAGGTAGGCCGGCAGCGAGTTCCAAACAGTCGGAGTAATGTAACCAAAAGAGCGTTCACTGAAGGTTTTCAAGTTTGTTTTTGGAATTTTGAGCAGCCTTTCTGTTGAAGAACGAAGGGAGCGTGAGGGTTTGATAGGTGCAGAGAGAAGAAGACAGGTATGGCGGAAGAGTGCCGTCGAAGTGACGGAAAGCGAGCGTTGCGAGTGTGTACTGAATGCGGTATTTTACTGGGAGCCAGTGGAGTTCTTTCAAAAGCGGAGTGACATGATCACAAAAAGTTCCACCCTCTTTCTTCACAAGCGTTCCACCTGACCATCACGTGGCACCATGTTGACTGGTGGAATAGAGGGTTCTGCATTGAACTCTAAGCACCACCTCTTTCCCCACAATCTGTTAATGTGACCTCCACGTGGTACTATGTTGACTGATGGAACAGAGGGTTCGGCGCTGAACCACGTATTTAATTTCTCTGATGAGATAATAAAGTAATCTTGAATGCTGAATGTTGAACTGTGTTGACTGGTGGAACAAGGGTTCGGCGCTGAACCACGTATTTAATTTCTCTGATGAGATAATAAAGTAATCTTGAATGCTGAATGTTGTACTGTGTTGACTGATGGAACAGAGGGTTCGGCGCTGAACCACGTATTTAATTTCTCTGATGAGATAATAAAGTAATCTGAATGCTGAATGTTGTACTGTGTTGACTGATGGAACAGAGGGTTCGGCGCTGAACCACGTATTAATTTCTCTGATGAGATAATAAAGTAATCTCGAATGCTGAATGTTGAACTGTGTTGACTGATGGAACAGAGGGTTCGGCGCTGAACCACGTATTTAATTTCTCTGATGAGATAATAAAGTAATCTTGAATGCTGAATGTTGAACTGTGTTGACTGGTGGAACAGAGGGTTCGGCGCTGAACCACGTATTTAATTTCTCTGATGAGATAATAAAGTAATCTCGAATGCTGAATGTTGAACTGTGTTGACTGATTGAACAGAGGGTTCGGCGCTGAACCACGTATTAAATTTCTCTGATGAGATAATAAAGTAATCTCGAATGCTGAATGTTGAACTGTGTTGACTGATGGAACAGAGGGTTCGGCGCTGAACCACGTATTTAATTTCTCTGATGAGATAATAAAGTAATCTTGAATGCTGAATGTTGAACTGTGTTGACTGGTGGAATGCACAATGATATCAGTCTGAGTCAGCATTCAGAAGATGAGTAAATTACGCCTCATTTGATTGCATAGAGCTCATATATCTCTCATCATCAACGAATGTGCACCATTTTTTTTAACCATGAGATAACCATAGAGATGGGGAGAGAGACAGAGATGGGGAGAGAGAGAGAGGGAGAGAGGGGGGAGAGAGAGAGGAGGGGGAGGGGGGAAGAGAGCGAGAGAGAGGGAGGGAGAGAGAGAGAGAGAGAGAGAGAGAGAGGGAGGGGCAGAGAGAGAGAGAGGAGAGAGAGAGAGAGAGAGAGAGAGAGAGAGAGAGAGAGAGAGAGAGAGAGAGACACACACACAGACAGACAGACTGAGACAGACAGACAACAAGAGAAAGAGATAAGAGTGTGTGTGTGGGGGAACAGAGAGGGAGAGGGGTGGCATAGGAGGGGGGAGAGGAGAGAGAGAGAGAGAGAGAGAGGGAGAGAAGAGAGAGAAGAGAGAAGAGAGGAAGAGCGTAGGAAAGAGACTGATATATTAATAATATATATATATATATATATATATATATATATATATATATATATATATATATATATATATATATATATATATATACCTGAGATACCCAGGTACCACTGTGTGATAGTGCCATGTCGGTGTGCAGTGGTAATACTGATAAGTGAAGCAGATTACTAATATTGGTAAAAGATGTAGGTTACTGATATTGATATGTGAGCAGATTACCAACAAACCAAAAGGAAACAAAGAAAAAGGCTGGCATGGAATCCACGTCGAAGGTGAACAGAGTGGTTCCAATTTGCGACTTCTGGACAACACTTTACTCAAGGGTTCTAACAGTGATCACTACAATACCACCATTCAGATTAATGTAACTGTGAACTGTTACCAGCATCACCCAAATACAGGCAGCGTGTGCATTGTGTGGGTCTGCAATTTGCGGACAATATTTTACTCAAGGATTATAAAAGTGATCATTACCACCATTCAGGTTAATGTCACTTTGTTAATTGCTACCAGCATGACCAAAATACGGACAGCGTGTGCATGGTGTGGTTTGCACTTTGTGGACAATACTTTACTCAAGGATTATAAAAGTGATCATTACCATCCTTCAGATTAATGTAATTTTGTTAATTGTTATCAGCATCACCAAAATACAGACAGTGCGTGCATTGTGTGGTTATGTATAATATATAACTGAGCACGTGTAACTGGGCAGTTTGCAAAAACAAAAACAAAAAATAAAAAAGAAGAAGAAGTATAACACATCATTGGAAAGAGGCTTCTAGAACCAAGGCCTTAGTCTTGAATTGGTTTGGGTCAGTGGTGAGTAAATGCTGTCTAGACGCAGAAAATCAGCCATTCATTACAGTATTTAGCAGCTGTAGCAAAAATGGAAGGCAAAGGGACAAAACCAGCAAATACTCAAAAAATGTTACTAACAGACGCCGGGTGTAAGGCCAAAATGAAAGTGGATCCAGAATTGGGGGTGGAGGGGGTGGAGGCTGGGGTGTGGGGAAGGGGGGGGGGGGGGTGGCAGTGTCGAGGACCAACAAACAGGAAGTTGGGCTGAAATGCAATGGACCTGGTGGGGGGGGGGTGGCAGTGTCGAGGACCAACAAACAGGAAGTTGGGCTGAAATGCAATGGACCTGGTGGGGGGTGGGGGGGTGGCAGTGTAGAGGACCAACAAACAGGAAGTTGGGCTGAAATGCAATGGACCTGGTGGGGGGGGGGGGGGGTGGCAGTGGTAAGGACCACAAACAGGAAGCTGGGCTGAAATGCAATGAACCTGGTTAGGGTGGGGGGGGGGGGGGGGGGAGGGGAGGGGGAACTGTGCAGAGGAACAACAGACAGGAAGCTGGGCTGAAATGCAATGGACTGGTTGGGGGGGGGGGGGGACCACTGTGCAGAGCACACAGACAGGAACTGGGCTGAAATGCAATGGACCTGGTTGGGGGGGAGGGGGGGAGCAGGGGTGGGGACCTGTGCAGAGACCACAGCTGATGAAATTGGACAGGCATGGGGGGGGAATTATGCTGATGCGAGGAGCCCTGGTGGGGAGATGGGCTGATCAGGGACCACACCGATGAAAGATCCTGATTACAGACCACCCTGATGAAAGATTATCCTGATTACAGACCACCCTGATGAAAGATCATCCTGATTACAGACCACCTTGATGAAAGATTATCCTGATTACAGACCACCCTGATGAAAGATCATCCTGATTACAGACCACCTTGATGAAAGATCATCCTGATTACAGACCACCCTGATGAAAGATTATCCTGATTACAGACCACCCTGTTGAAAGATTATCTGATCAGAGACCACCCTGATGAAAGATTATCTGATCAGAGACCACCCTGATGAAAGATTATCTGATCACAGACCACCCTGATGAAATATTATCTGATCAGAGACCACCCTGATGAAATATTATCTGATCAGAGACCACCCTGATGAAAGATTTTCCTGATTACAGACCACCCTGATGAAAGATTATCCTGATTACAGACCACCCTGATGAAAGAATATCTGATCAGAGACCACCCTGATGAAAGATTATCTGATCACAGACCACCCCGATGAAAGATTATCCTGATCGGAGACCACCCTGATGAAAGTTCATTCTGATGAGAGATACATGAGACCACTCTGATGAAAGATCATCCTGATCACAGACCACCCTGATGAGATAACCACGATGAGAGACATAGTTAGTTAGTTTTTAAACAATGAAAAAATGTTCCCTAAGATATAAATCTTTCCATACAAACTCTGGTCATATTCAACGCGGGTCATTTTCATTTCTCTTGAGTAAAGCCAGCAGCAGCAGTGGTGCTACCTGGCTAAAACGCCTTACCCATAACCCCAACCTCACGGCATCTACAAAACCTGTATATGTTCACGTTTGCTGAAAGACCTCATATCTGACATGGTCCATATACAATTATTATATATAATCATGCAGATACCAGGTTTGGACACAGGTGATAAATACGCAACGCTCAAATCGGATTTGCTGGATCAAATATTTGGGGGGTTGGGGTGGGGGAAGGCAGGGAAGGTGGGGTGGGTTAGGGGTGGGGGTGGGGGTGGGGTGAAGTCGCTAGGAGGAACGGAAAATGAGAAGTAGCGGCAACAAGGTGGAGAGGTTGTGAAAGTTGGTGAGCCGTGTTGTTAGGCTGCAAACGTCAGCATTTTACCTTCTGCAGGCGCTGTATGTCCTGAAATCACAACATTTCTGGCTGCTCTAATGGCTGCTCTAATGGCTGCTCTAATGACTGCTCTAATGGCTGCTCAAATGGCTGCTCTAATGACTGCTCTAACGACTGCTCTAATGGCTGCTCAAATGACTGCTCTAATGACTGCTCTAATGACTGCTCTAAAGGTTGCTCTAACGACTGCTCTAATGACTGCTCTAACGACTGCTCTAATGACTGCTCTAACAACTGCTCTGACTGCTCTAACAACGGCTCTAATGACTGCTCTAACAACTGCTCTGACTGCTCTAACGACTGCTCTAATGACTGCTTTAATGACTGCTCTAACAACTGCTCTAACGACTGCTCTAATGACTGCTCTAATGACTGCTCTAACAATTGCTCTGACTGCTCTAATGACTGCTCTGACTGCTCTAACAACTGCTGTGACTGCTCTAACGACTGCCCTAACAACTGCTCTAATGACTGCTCTAACGACTGCTCTAATGACTGCTCTAATGACTGCTCTAACAACTGCTCTAATGTCTGCTCTAACAACTGCTCTGACTGCTCTAATGACTGCTCTAACGACCGCTCTGACTGCTCTAACGACTGCTCTAACAATTGCTCTAAAGACTGCTCAAATGACTCCAGACTACAGAAGGTCCTTTTTTTTCAATTTTAGAAACACGTTAGTTTCAGTTCCAGCAAGGTACACACCTCAAAGTATCAAGTCAGTGTGTCCATTTACACACCAACTGTACATACATGACATAATACAATAATACTTTATTAATCTTGAAAAGCAAATTTCTCACATGTCTTAACCTGTCAAGTCAGTGTGCTGAAATCTACACACCAACTGTGCAAATATGACACGTACAGCGCACATCTTAATGTGTCAAGTCAGTGTGCTGTAATCTACACACCAGCTGTGCAAATATGACCCAGCACACATCTCAATGTGTCAAGTCCATGTGCTGTAATCTACACACCAACTGTACAAATAATTTATGACACAGAACACATCTTAATGTGTCAGGTCAGTGTGCTGTAAGTGTAACCTACACAACTGTGCAAATATGACACAGCACACATCTTAATTTGTCAAGTCTGTGTTCTGTAATCTACACCCCAACTGTGCAAATATGACACAGCACACATCTTAATGTGTCAAGTCTGTGTGCTGTAATCTACACACCAACTGTGCAAAATTAATATGACACGGCACACATCTTAATATGTCAGGTCAGTGTGCTGTAATCAAGGTTTCAAGGTTTTATTGAGCTTTTTGCCCCTGGGGGCTAGAAAGCGAAGTCACATTCGCGCACGACATTCCTTATGAACAAGTACATGAGTTCTACTAATAAATAACTACCACACTTTATATATCAGAAGAAGAAAAAAATGCTCAAACACAAATCAAAGTTGTTACAAATATGTACGGCTAAGGCATAAAAATTAAATACTTCTTTTTTCGTTGTGTTTGGCTATTGGCTTAATCAAAATAACTCAAAGATACAACTACACACCAACTGCGCATATATGATACAGCACACATCTTAATGTGGTGTGACTTTAAACTGAAAGTAGAGACTGGGAGAAAAATCCTTTGCCACATCAAGTAACGCTGCTATGGCCTCAACCTCTCTCAGTATTGCACCCAGCTTTTCGGTCTAATGCTGTGCCAAATGAGCCATCCAGCCCCTCAGAAAAGACAGTGGACTAAAACTGGAAGTTGACACTGGGAGAAAACTCCATTGCCACACCAAGTAACTCTGCTACGGCATCACCTCTCTCAGGACTGTGTCAGACATTTTGCTCTGATGCTCCGCCAAATGAACCATACCTCAAAAAAGATAGTGGACTTTAACTGAAAGTTGACTCTGGGAGAAAAATTCCGTTGCCATATTTAGTAACTCCCCTACGAATGAGCCATTCCACCCCTCGGAAAAGACAGGGGACTTTAACTGAAAGTTGACTCTGGGAGAAAACTCCCTTGCTACACCGAGTAACTCTGCTACGGCATCACCTCTCTCAGTATTGTGCCTGGCTTTTTGCTTTGCCGCTTTGCCAAACGAGCCATCCTGCCCCTCGGAAAAGACAGTGGAATTTAACTGAAAGCTGACTCTGGGAGAAAAATCATTTGCCACATCAAGTAACTCCGCTATGGCCTCAACCTCTCTCAGAATTGCACCCCGGTTTTCATTTTGACGCCCTGCGAAATGATGTGGACTTTAACTGGAAGTTGACTCTGGGAGCAAAATCCCTTGCCACACTGAGTAACTTTCCTACGGTGTCAACCTCTCTCAGTATTGCACCCAGCTTTTCGGTCTAATGCTGTGCCAAATGAGCCATCCAGCCCCTCAGAAACGACAGTGGAATTTAACTGAAAGTTGACTGAAAGTTGACTCTAGGAGAAAACTGTTGCCACACCAAGCAACTCCCCTATGGCGTCAACCTCCCTCTGTACTGTGTCAGACCTTTTGCTCTGATGCTCCGCCAAATGAACCATCCCTCAAAAAAGACGGTGGACTTTAACTAGAAGTTGACTCTGGGAGAAAAATCCCTTGCCACATTGAGTAACTCCACTACGGCGTCAACCTCTCTCAGTATTGCACCCAGCTTTTCATTCTGACACTGCGAAATAAGCCATCCAGCCCCTCGAAAAGACGGTGGACTTTAACTGGAAGTTGACTCTGGGGGAAAAATCCTTTGCCACACTGAGTAACTTCCCTATGGCATCACCTCTCTCAGCTTTTCATTTTATGTGCCAAAAACGACAGATGTCTTAACTGAAAGCTGACTCTGGGGAAAAATCCTTTGCCACATTGAGTAACTCCCTAGGCTAAACCTCTCTCAGTATTGCACCCAGCTTTTCATTCTGACACTGCGAAATAAGCCATCCAGCCCCTCGAAAAGACGGTGGACTTTAACTGGAAGTTGACTCTGGGGGAAAAATCCTTTGCCACACGGAGTAACTTCCCTATGGCATCACCTCTCTCAGCTTTTCATTTTATGTGCCAAAAACGACAGATGTCTTAACTGAAAGCTGACTCTGGGAGAAAAACCCCTTGCCACATTGAGTAACCCCACTCGGCTAAACCTCTCTCAGTATTGCACCCAGCTTTTCATTCTGACACTGCGAAATAAGCCATCCAGCCCCTCGAAAAGAGGTGGACTTTAACTGGAAGTTGACTCTGGGGGAAAAATCCTTTGCCACACGGAGTAACTTCCCTATGGCATCACCTCTCTCAGCTTTTCATTTTATGTGCCAAAAACGACAGATGTCTTAACTGAAAGCTGACTCTGGGAGAAAAACCCCTTGCCACATTGAGTAACTCCACTACGGCGTCAACCTCTCTCAGTATTGCACCCAGCTTTTCATTCTGACACTGCGAAATAAGCCATCCAGCCCCTCGAAAAGAGGTGGACTTTAACTGGAAGTTGACTCTGGGGGAAAAATCCTTTGCCACACGGAGTAACTTCCCTATGGCATCACCTCTCTCAGCTTTTCATTTTATGTGCCAAAAACGACAGATGTCTTAACTGAAAGCTGACTCTGGGAGAAAAATCCCTTGCCACATTGAGTAACTCCACTACGGCGTCAACCTCTCTCAGTATTGCACCCAGCTTTTCATTCTGACACTGCGAAATAAGCCATCCAGCCCCTCGAAAAGACGGTGGACTTTAACTGGAAGTTGACTCTGGGGGAAAAACCTTTGCCAACGGAGTAACTTCCCTATGGCATCACCTCTCTCAGTTTTCATTTTATTGCCAAAAACGACAGATGTCTTAACTGAAAGTTGACTCTTGGGAGAAAAATCCCTTTGCCACATGAGAACTCCACACGGCGTCAACCTCCTCAGTATTGCCCAGCTTTTCATTCTGCACTGCGAAATGCCATCCAGCCCCTCGAAAAGACGGTGGACTTTAACTGGAAGTTGACTCTGGGGGAAAAATCCTTTGCCACACGGAGTAACTTCCCTATGGCATCACCTCTCTCAGCTTTTCATTTTATGTGCCAAAAACGACAGATGTCTTAACTGAAAGCTGACTCTGGGAGAAAAATCCCTTGCCACATTGAGTAACTCCACTACGGCGTCAACCTCTCTCAGTATTGCACCCAGCTTTTCATTCTGACACTGCGAAATAAGCCATCCAGCCCCTCGAAAAGACGGTGGACTTTAACTGGAAGTTGACTCTGGGGGAAAAATCCTTTGCCACACGGAGTAACTTCCCTATGGCATCACCTCTCTCAGCTTTTCATTTTATGTGCCAAAAACGACAGATGTCTTAACTGAAAGCTGACTCTGGGAGAAAAATCCCTTGCCACATTGAGTAACTCCACTACGGCGTCAACCTCTCTCAGTATTGCACCCAGCTTTTCATTCTGACACTGCGAAATAAGCCATCCAGCCCCTCGAAAAGACGGTGGACTTTAACTGGAAGTTGACTCTGGGGGAAAAACCCTTTGCCACACGAGTAACTTCCCTATGGCTCACCTCTCTCAGTTTTCATTTCATTGGCCACCGGGGATGTCAACTGAAAGTGACTCTGGGAGAAAAATCCTTTGCCACATGAGTAACTCCACTACGGCGTCAACCTCTCTCAGTATTGCACCCAGCTTTTCATTCTGACACTGCGAAATAAGCCATCCAGCCCCTCGAAAAGACGGTGGACTTTAACTGGAAGTTGACTCTGGGGGAAAAATCCTTTGCCACACTGAGTAACTTCCCTATGGCATCACCTCTCTCAGCTTTTCATTTTATGTGCCAAAAACGACAGATGTCTTAACTGAAAGCTGACTCTGGGAGAAAAATCCTTTGCCACACTGAGTAACTCCCCATGGCGTCAACCTCTCTCAGTACTGCACCCAGCTTTTGGGTCTGACACTCTGCGAAATAAGCCATCCAGCCCCTCGAAAAAGACAGTGGACTTTAACTGAAAGCTGACTCTGGGAGAAAAATCCTTTGCCACATTGAGTAACTTCCCTATGGCATCACCTCTCTCAGTATTGCACCCAGCTTTTCATTCTGACACTGCGAAATAAGCCATCCAGCCCCTCAAAAAAGACGGTGGACTTTAACTAGAAATTGACCCTGGGAGAAAAATCCTTTGCCACACTGAGTAACTTCCCTATGGCATCACCTCTCTCAGCTTTTCATTTTTATGCTGTGCCAAAAACGACAGATGTCTTAACTGAAAGCTGACTCTGGGAGAAAAATCCTTTGCCACATTGAGTAACTTCCCTATGGCATCACCTCTCTCAGCTTTTCATTTTTACGCTGTGCCAATGAGCCATTCCGCCCCTCAAAAACGACAGATGTCTTAACTGAAAGCTGACTTTGGGAGAAAAATCCCTTGCCACACCGAGGAACTCCCCTATGGCGTCAACCTCCCTCTGTACTGTGCCAGACTTTTGGCTCTGATGCTCCGCCAAATGAATCATCCTTCAGAAAAGACGGTGGACTTTAATTGGAAACTGACTCTGGGAGAAAACTCCTTTGCCACACCGAGTACCTCCGCATGGCGTCAACCTCTCCCAGTACTGCACCCAGCTTTTCGGTCTCACGCTCTGCCAAACGAGCCATCCCGCCCCATCGGAGAAGACAGCGGACTTAGTCCGCGACAGCCCGCTTCAGATCTTGCCAGCGGGACCAAAGAGGTTCCGACGGAGAAGAAGAAGAAGAAGAAGAAAAAGAAGAAGAAGGTCATGTGAACAGCCTACCTCCAGCAACATGCAGTTCTCTTTAAGGACCTGGTCCACGAAGTCTCGCTGCGCCCGGACAAAGGCGGCCATGCAGTGCTTCATCAGGGTCAAGGTCAGCTGGTACAGCCGCGGCAGCTCGTCCAGCAGCTGTGCGTTCATGGCTTCGTAGTCGTTCTTGGCGGCTTGCACCAACTGAAAGCAGTGGGAACTGGATCAGGTCAAGGCCAGTGCGTGCGTGGGTGCTGAGTGGGTCTTAAAATCATTCTGCATTTCGGTACCATTTCAGTTATGACTTTATGGTGATGGCATAAAACAAAAAGCACACACATGCACACACGTACACACACGCACAAACACACACACACACACATGCACAAACACACACACACACACATACACACACACACACACACACATCCAAAAACAACAACAACATGAGGAATCAGGGTAATACATTTACGACACATGCACATAGTAAGAGGCAAGTATTCTTCGAATGTGCAATTATCTCGCAAAACAGCAAATACTTGTCTGTGCTCTCATACCACAGACATCCATCTGTGCTCCTCCCCCCACCAGACATCCATCTGCACTCCTCCCCACACCAGACATCCATCTGCACTCCTCCCCACACCAGACATCCATCTGCACTCCTCCCCACACCAGACATCCATCTGCACTCCTCCCACACCAGACATCCATCTGCACTCCTCCCACACCAGACATCCATCTGCGACTCCTCCCCCCACCAGACATCCATCTGCACTCCTCCCAACACCAGACATCCATCTGCACTCCTCCCCACCAACATCCTCTGCACTCCTCCCTGCACCAGACATCCATCTGCACTCCTCCCCCACCAGACATCCATCTGTGCTCCTCCCCACACCAGACATCCATCTGCACTCCTCCCCCCACCAGACATCCATCTGCACTCCTCCCCACACCAGACATCCATCTGCACTCTGACTATAAATGCCACACACTATAAACACCCCCACACCACAAACACCCCCACTTGTCCCCACACCACAAACACCCCCACTTGTCCCCACACCACAAACACCCCCACTCGTCCCACATCACAAACACCCCCACATCACAAACATCCCCACACCACAAACACCCCCAATTGTCCCCACATCACAAACAGCTCCATTTGTCCCCACATCACAAACACCCCCACTTGTCCCCACATCACAAACAGCTCCATTTGTCCCCCCCCCCTCCCCACACACAAACATCCTTTGCACCCACTTGTCCCCACATCACAAACACCCCCATCTGCACTCCTCCCCACACCAGACATCCATCTGCACTCCTCCCCACACCAGACATCCATCTGCACTCTGACTATAAATGCCACACACTATAAACACCCCCACACCACAAACACCCCCACTTGTCCCCACACCACAAACACCCCCACTTGTCCCCACACCACAAACACCCCCACTCGTCCCACATCACAAACACCCCCACATCACAAACATCCCCACACCACAAACACCCCCATTGTCCCCACATCACAAACAGCTCCATTTGTCCCCACATCACAAACACCCCCACTTGTCCCCACATCACAAACAGCTCCATTTGTCCCCACACCACAAACACCCCCACTTGTCCCCACATCACAAACAGCTCCATTTGTCCCACACCACAAACACCCCCACTTGTCCCCACATCACAAACACCCCCATCTGCACTCCTCCCCACACCAGACATCCATCTGCACTCTGACTACCCCACACCACACACTTCCCACCCCCACACCACAAACACCCCCACTTGTCCCCACACCACAAACACCCCCACTTGTCCCCACACCACAAACACCCCCACTCGTCCCACATCACAAACACCCCCACATCACAAACATCCCCACACCACAAACACCCCCAATTGTCCCCACATCACAAACAGCTCCATTTGTCCCCACATCACAAACACCCCCACTTGTCCCCACATCACAAACAGCTCCATTTGTCCCCACACCACAAACACCCCCACTTGTCCCCACATCACAAACAGCTCCATTTGTCCCCACATCACAAACACCCCCACTTGTCCCCACATCACAAACACCCCCATCTGCACTCCTCCCCACACCAGACATCCATCTGCACTCCTCCCCACACCAGACATCCATCGGCACTCTGACTATAAATGCCACACACTATAAACACCCCCACACCACAAACACCCCCACTTGTCCCCACACCACAAACACCCCCACTTGTCCCCACACCACAAACACCCCCACCGCCCCCACACCACAAACACCCCCACACACAAACACTCCCACTTGTCTCCACACCACAAACACCCTCACTTGTCTCCACATCACAAACACCCCCACTTGTCCCCCCACCACAAACACCCCCACTTGTCCCCACACATCACAAACACCCCCACTTGTTCCCACACCACAAATACCCCCACTTGTCCCCACACCACAAATACCCCCACTTGTCTCCACATCACAAACACCCCCACTTGTCCCCACATCACAAACACCCCCACTTGTCCCCACACCACAAACACCCCCACTTGTCTCCACATCACAAACACCCCCACCTGTCCCCACACCACAAACACTCCCACTTCAGACACCCATCCTACCTAAAACCCCCCCCCCCAAATTAAAAAAAAATGACAAAAGCAAACACAAGGAGCACTCACCCTCACATTACAATGCTGCCATCAACCCTTATCCTCAGCCACATCCATCCAACATCATCTCCAGCCCCCCCCCCCCCCCCAAAAAAACCAAAAAAATTCACCACCCACCTTTTCGTCCTTGCCCCGACCCAGCATGTTGTTGTAGTCGAGGAGTTTGTCGAAACGTTTGTCGATGACGTTGTTGGGCCCGTTGAACGTGGCCACCAGAGTGTTGAGGGGGACCACCACCAACTTCTCCACCGTGTCCGTCTGCACGTGCAACACACGCCCTCATCAGCGAATCGGAATTGTGTCGATTATGATCAGGATCAGAATATTCACTCTCCCAGTGCAAGTTTACAAGGGAATTTGTCTTACGGTGCATGGTAACAGACAGAATAAACAACAGACTGATAAACACGGCAACGAAGGCTAAAAACACACCAAACACACACAATGTGTTATTATCACACAGTGCAAGTTTACAAGTGAATTTGTCTTACGGTGCACAGTAACAGACAGAATAAACAACAGACTGATAAACACGGCAACGAAGGCTAAAAACACACCAAACACACACAATGTGTTATTATCACACAGTGCAAGTTTACAAGTGAATTTGTCTTACGGTGCACAGTAACTGACAGAATAAACAACAGACTGATAAACATGGCAATGAAGGCTAAAAACACACCAAACACAATGTGTTATTATCACAGCATTTGAAAGTAGATGTTTACACAAGCATCTGTGATTAACCAGTATTATTCCCCCTCTCTCTCTCTACCTCCTTCCCTCTCTCTCTCTCTGTCTTTCTCCCCCCCCCCCCCCCCCCCCCATCTCTTTCTCTCTCCATCTCCCTCTCTCTCTCCATCTCCCTTTTTTGCCCCCCTCTCTCTCTCTTTCGTAACAAGTCTGAAATGATGCTGAACATCAAACTGTGTTTCTTTTCTCTTTCTCTCTCTCTCTCTTGCTCTCTCTCTCACTCTCCATATAGTTAGTGAAAATAGTCATGTGCAAGGCATACTTATTTGTTTTCCCCACCCTCTCTTTTCTGTCAAACCATCACTAGTAATGCATGTATGTGTAGTGTGTGTGTGTGTGTGTGTGTGTGTGTGTGTGTGTGTGTGTGTGTGTGTGTGTGTGTGTGTGTGTGTGTGTTGTGTGTTGTGTGTGTGTGTGTGTGTGTGTGTGTGTGTGTGTGTGTGTGTGTGTGTGTGTGTGTGTGTGTGTGTGTGTGTGTGTGTGTGTGTGTGTGTGTGTGTGTGTGTATGTATGTATGTATGTGTGTGTAGGTCCATGTATGTGTCTGTGCGTGAGTGTAGGCTACACCTGCATGTGTCAGATGCATGCTGTGGATGTGTGTGTGTGTGTGTGTGTGTGTGTGTGTGTGTGTGTGTGTGTGTGTGTGTATGTATGTATGTATGTGGTGTAGGTCCATTTTATGTGTCTGTGGTGAGTGTAGGCTACTGCATGTGTCATTGATGCATGTGTGTTGTGGGTGTGTGTGTGTGTGTGTGTGTGTGTGTGTGTGTGTGTGTGTGTGTTTGTGCATGCATGTGTGCGGGTTCATGAATGCGAAGACTGTGCGCATCCGCAGACCATCGCATGTGCCCTAAGGTGCTCTAATGAGATGCGGCGCCATGAATAACCTATTATTACTACCATCACCATCATAAGCCGCAGGTCGGAACAACTAACCAGCGTCTTGTGGTGCGACAGAAGATTGCGATGGACGGTCAAGTAGCGCACCACTTCCTCGCACGTCTTCTCCCCGTAGTAATCGGAAATGTCGGCCGCCAAGTTTTCCTGACAGGATATCACCTCCTGTAAGACATGGAGAACCAGCAGAGACATTGAACTGCATGCAGCTAAGGCAGTAAGTAAGCAAGTGGGTATTTTACGCCCAGTCAACCGGTGCAGTTATATCAGGGCGAAGCTAAGGCAGTAAGTAAGTAAGTTGGTGTTTTACGCCCAGTCAACCGGTGCGGTTATATCAGGGCGAAGCTAAGGCAGTAAGTAAGTTGGTATTTTACGCCCAGTCAACCGTGTGGTTATATCGGGCGAAGCTAAGGCAGTAAGTAAGTTGGTATTTTATGCCAGTCACCAGTGCAGTTATATCAGGGCGAAGTAAGGCAGTAAGTAAGTTGGTATTTTACGCCCAGTCAACTGGGTGGTTATACAGGTCGAAGCTAAGGCAGTAAGTAAGTTGGATTTACGCCCAGTCACGTGTGGTTATTCAGGGCGAAGCTAAGGTAAGCAAGTCAGTATTTTACGCACAGTCAACCGGTATGGTTATATCAGGGTGAAGCTAAAGCAGCAAGTAAGTTGGTATTTTACGCCCAGTCAACCGGTACGGTTATATCAGGGCGAAGCTAGGGCAGTAAGTAAGTTGGTATTTTACGCCCAGTCAACCAGTACGGTTATATCAGGGCAAAGCTAAGGCAGTAAGTAAGTTGGTGTTTTACGTCCAGTCAACCGGTATGGTTATATCAGGGCGAAGCTAAGGCAGTAAGTAAGTTGGTGTTTTATGCCCAGTCAACCGGTACGGTTATATCAGGGTGATACTCATCTTGTATTATATATTTAATTTTTAATCATGTGTATGTCTTAAAATGGGTCTACATACAGTTTTAAAACCATGCATAAAAGGCGAAAACACAAACATAACTCAAAACGATCTCAAATTAAAATATTTCCAAAAATATTAATTTCTTTCAAAAAGTTAAAGGCAGACCTGTACGTACATACACAAGGTTCGTACAGAAAAATCCTTTCAAAATTCATAAACTTGTCACAAACGCAAAAACCTGGCATATAACATAAGGTAAGGAAAAGCAAATGAAGGTACGCAACTCTTCCGCACATCCAGTAAAGGGGCACAACCCTTACTGTAGCCGATGGCCGACACTCTATCAGTCGAAACTGATAGGAAGTGCGTTCTTTGTGATTTCACACAGCAATTTCTTTTTTAAACTACTGTTCGGTGGTCTTGGGAAATGCAGTTTCTGACTGATAAGCTGATAGTTTTTCCCTAGCGCTCTGAGGACCATACAATTCACAAACTTTCACAGACCCCACTCAGTTTTCACAGACTTTCAAGGCCTTAATAAAGCGTATCCCATTTCTCTCCATGGTTCAGGAGCTGTGTGAGAGTCGAGGTGGACGTCCTGGACTGTCCGTCCTAACGAGCCTTCTGGTTTATGTGGACGTAAAGATTTATTGCACCGTGCTTCGGCATTGGTCACAACTTGTCCCTAATACGTCAACTGACATCTGAGGACATAAAGCATCACTTCATCACTTCTCTCAAACTTTCATTTTTCGGGAGCTGTGTGAGTCGAGGTGGCTATCCTGGGCTGTCCGTTCTAACGAGCCTTCTGGTTTGTGTGGACGTGAAGCTATATTGAACCATGCTTCGGCATTGGTCACAGCTTGTCCCTAATATGTCAAATGACATCTGAGGACATTAAGCATCACTTCATCATCTCAAACTTTCAAAGACCTTCAAAGACTATGTGCACCCTACATATATAGAAACCCTTGGTGATGGCAGGTGGCTGTCAGAATTGTGGGGGAGCTCCTAGCACATACACGCATCCAAGGATGCGCTTCACAGGACAGGAGCTGCAGTCGCAAAATCTCACCTTAGCTTCAAAGCAGTGACGCATGTAAACGTGAGTGTACTCCAGAATGAGACTCCCACCTGTATGCGGTGCATGTAAACAGGAATGTACTCTAAAATGAGACTCCCACCTGAAAGGGGAGCATGTAAACAGGAGTGTACTCTAAAATGAGACTCCCACCTGTATGTGGTGCATGTAAACAGGAGTGTACTCTAGAATGAGACTCCCAACTGTATGTGGTGCATGTAAACGTGAGTGTACTCTAGAATGAGACTCCCATCTGTATGTGGTGCATGTAAACAGGAGTGTACTCTAAAATGAGACTCCCACCTGTATGTGGTGCATGTAAACAGGAGTGTACTCTAGAATGAGACTCCCAACTGTATGTGGTGCATGTAAACAGGAGTGTACTCCAGAATGAGACTCCCACCTGTATGTGGTGCATGTAAACAGGAGTGTACTCTAAAATGAGACTCCCACCTGTATGTGGTGCATGTAAACAAGAGTGTACTCTACAATGAGACTCCCAACTGTACGTGGTGCACATAAACAGGAGTGTACTCTAAAATGAGACTCCCACCTGTATGTAGTGCATGTAAACAGGAGTGTACTCTAAAATGAGACTCCCACCTGTATGCGGTGCATGTAAACAGGAGTGTACTCTAAAATGAGACTCCAACCTGTATGTGGTGCATGTAAACAGGAGTGTACTCTAAAATGAGACTCCCAACTGTATGTGGCACATGTAAACGTGAGTGTACTCTAGAATGAGACTCCCATCTGTATGTGGTGCATGTAAACAGGAGTGTACTCTAAAATGAGACTCCCACCTGTATGTGGTGCATGTAAACAGGAGTGTACTCTAAAATGAGACTCCCACCTGTATGTGGTGCATGTAAACAGAAGTGTACTCTAAAATGGGATTCCCACCTGGAAGTGGAGCATATAAACAGGAGTGTACTCTAAAATGAGACTCCCAACTGTATGTGGTGCATGTAAACGTGAGTGTACTCTAGAATGAGACTCCCAACTGTATGTAGTGCATGTAAACAGGAGTGTACTCTAAAATGAGACTCCCACCTGTATGTGGTGCATGTAAACAGGAGTGTACTCTAGAATGAGACTCCCACCTGTATGTAGTGCATGTAAACAGGAGTGTACTCTAAAATGAGACTCCCACCTGTATGTGGTGCATGTAAACAGGAGTGTACTCTAAAATGAGACTCCCATCTGTATGTGGTGCATGTAAACAGGAATGTACTCTAAAACGAGACTCCCACCTGGAAGTGGAGCACGCAAACAGGAGTGTACTCTAGAATGAGACTCCCAACTGTACGTGGTGCACGTAAACAGGATTGTACTCTAGAATGAGACTCCCATCTGTACATGATGCATGTCAGGTGAAGTGTATTCTGGAACACGACTCCTGTCTGTACATGATGCACGCAAACTGTGGAACAAAAATCCCACTCGCATGTGTTGTAAATGCCGCTGTCTGTAGCGGCGACGAATATGACAGCTTAGCTACACTGCCAACAAGTGTATAGCATATCTGCGCACAGGACAATTAAGACACGTGACACCGGATTGCTTTTGTAGTCGGACAGAAAGCAGAGTGTAAACAGCGACCAGATGTGCCTCGATCGGACAAGGCAGCCTGAATGATGGGACACTGCGACAGATGGGTGCAGGCTGCTTCGAACAGAAGCTCTACAGCGAGAAAAATAAACACATAAAATGAAAGCCCCACATTGAGAGTTGGGTGGTGGGTGGTGGGTGGTGGGGTGTGGGAGGTGTGTGGTGGGGTGTGGGGGTGTGGGGGGTTGTGGCGGTGGGGGATGGGGGTGGTGGAGGGGTGGTGGCGGTGGGGTGGGGTGGTGTGGTGTGGTGGTTTGGGGTGGTGTGTGGTGGGAGGGTGTGTGTGTGTGTGGTGCAGTGGGGTGTGTGTGGTGTGGTGCGGTGTCGGGTGTGTGTGGTGGGGGGTGGTGGGGTGTGGTGTGGGGGTGTGGTGTGGGTGGTGGTGGTGTGGTGGTGTGGTGTGGGGTGGTGTGGGGGGGGGGGGGGGTGGTGACTAAACTCATGAAGAAAGGCTGGCTTTGCATTCTC
>JABMCL010001673.1:215000-217500 GCA_018857735.1 Alviniconcha marisindica | reverse complement strand
TAACGTCCTCCACCTTGGTGCTAAAGTACTGAAGGCTCGGGTATCTCGGGTACTGAAACAGGATCAAGTTTCAGGTGTTTACTATTAAAGGTCTCTCACGTTACTGAGCAAAGTATCACAGGTCTCATGTGGTCTAGTACTGATACTGAGGTCTCTACACAGTACTGAAACAGGATCAAGGTTCATGTGTCTATACTAGGTCTCACACGTCTCTCCACCTTGGAGCAAAGTACTGAAGGTTCGGTGTCTAGGTACTGAAAGAGGTCTCATTTCAGTACTGAAACAGGATCAAGGTTCATGTGTCTATACTATCTAAGGTCTCTACACAGTACTGAAACAGGATCAAGGTTCATGTGTTTTATACTATCTAAGGTCTCTACACAGTACTGAAACAGGATCAAGGTTCATGTGTCTATACTATCTAAGGTCTCTACACAGTACTGAAACAGGATCAAGGTTCATGTGTCTATACTATTAAGGTCTCTACACGTACTGAAACAGGATCAAGGCTCATGTGTCTATACTACTAAGGTCTCTATACAGTACTGAAACAGGATCAAGGTTCATGTGTCTATACTATCTAAGGTCTCTATACAGTACTGAAACAGGATCAAAGTTCATGTGTCTATACTATCTAAGGTCTCTATACAGTACTGAAACAGGATCAAGGTTCATGTGTTTATACTATCTAAGGTCTCTACACGGTATTGAAACAGGATCAAGGCTCATATGTCTATACTATCTAAGGTCTCTACACAGTATTGAAACAGGATCAAGGTTCATGTGTCTATACTATCTAACTCTAAGGTCTCTACACAGTACTGAAACAGGATCAAGGTTCATGTGTCTATACTATTTAAGGGCTCTACACAGTACTGAAACAGGATCAAGGCTCATGTGTCTATACTATCTAAGGTCTCTACACAGTACTGAAAAAAGGATCAAGGTTCATGTGTCTATACTAAGGTCTCAACACAGTACTGAAACAGGATCAAGGTTCATGTGTCTATACTATCTAAGGTCTCTGCACAGGACTGAAACAGGATCAAGGCTCATGTGTCTATACTAAGGTCTCAACACAGTACTGAAACAGGATCAAGGTTCATGTGTCTATACTATCTAAGGTCTCTACACAGTACTGAAACAGGATCAAGGCTCATGTGTCTATACTAAGGTCTCAACACAGTACTGAAACAGGATCAAGGTTCATGTGTCTATACTATCTAAGGTCTCTACACAGTCCCTGAAAAAAGGATCAAGGTTCATGTGTCTATACTAAGGTCTCAACACAGTACTGACACAGGATCAAGGTTCATGTGTCTATACTATCTAAGGTCTCTACACAGTACTGAAACAAGATCAAGGTTCATGTGTCTATACTATCTAAGGTCTCTACACGGTACTGAAACAGGATCAAGGTTCATGTGTCTATACTAAGGTCTCTACACGGTACTGAAACAGGATCAAGGTTCACGTGTCTATACTATCTAAGGTCTCTGCACGGTACTGAAACAGGATCAAGGTTCATGTGTCTATACTATCTAAGGTCTCTACACAGTACTGAAACAAGATCAAGGTTCATGTGTCTATACTATCTAAGGTCTCTGCACGGTACTGAAACAGGATCAAGCGACTTGTTTCCAGGTTTCAAATGTTCGGGGGTCTCAGGATTTCCTCCCCGCTGCTGGCTGCAAAAGTCCCGACAGCCCTCCTACAGTATCTCATGGGAATCTTGGGAAATGGGAATCTTGTTCAGTGCGGTTATGTTAAAATGTAGTTATGTTAAACATGTTGGTATGGTCTACCCCCCCCCCCCCCCGCCCCCCCCCCCCCCCCCCCCCCCACCCCTTAGTAAATATGGTGCTTAACGTCCACAGAAACCACAAGGCTTATTGGGGACAGGGAGAAGGGGGGGAAGGGGGTATGGAGGTGGGGGGAAGAGGGAGATTATATATACCTATCGCTACACTGTCACCACCGGAGTGATTCCTGCATTAAGATGGGCAGCGATGAGAAGCCATTTTAGAGCAGGAAGTGAGGGACAAAGTCACAAGACAGTGTCCACAAACCACAACCTTTTTGAAGAGAAAGGAGAGCCGAAGCACCCCTTTGGTTGCATACTGCAGTAGAACAAGAAGAAACTGTGGAAACTTGAAGAAATTTCTCATCACGTATTAGCCACAATCCTGTAGAAACAGGAGTACATTCCAATATCCTAGCTGAATTGCAGCAGATGCGAGAGAGAGAGAGAGAGAGAGAGAGAGAGAGAGAGAGAGAGAGAGAGAGAGGAGAGAGAAGAGAGAGAGAGAGAGAGAGAGAGAAAACAACTTTGACCTCGAAACTTTATTTTGCAAGGATTAAAGTTTAGGTTCAGTCAAAACCTGCCCAACAAATAGTCCTTGCTAAGCTGCTAATGGATAATAATAATGATATTATATATATATATAGTTTTTTAATCAAGAATTACAAGGCATCATTCTTAGACATACATGAAGCATGC
>JABMCL010001673.1:195000-210000 GCA_018857735.1 Alviniconcha marisindica | reverse complement strand
CAAAGATCCGTCTTACCTTGACAGCCGAAAGAAGGGTCCACGGCAGCGGAATCATGTCTGGAAGCACTAACATTTCCGCAGGTAATCTTTCTCACCTTGATGGCAGAGTCGGAGTCCAGGAAGGTGGTCAGACACAGCTGCAGGTCAAACAGGAAGTCCTTCTCCGTTTCCAGAATCTCCTGCAGAACTTTCTGGCGTTTCTCTCGGTGCTTGGCACGCTGCTCGGCGGCATTTCTCTCCTCTTCCTCTCGACGTGCGCGCTTGTCTGTTGCCCGCTGCTCTTCCAGAAGTTTGGCCTTTTCCAGCTTCTCCTCTCGGGGACTGACCGAGAACAGGTTGCCTAGGAAACCCGGAACGGTCAAGGTGAAATACAGGAAAACTAGAAGATGGCAAAATGCTAGCGTCATTTTGATGTAGGTGGGTGCCTAACAGACAGGAGCCCTTTGTAAAGAAACGGAACCTAGCTAGAGATATACGTGTATGCAAAATGTTATACATAGTTAATAATCACTGTCCTGGCAGGCCATTCATCGCGTTAAAATATTCCAAAATGAGACTTCAAACCGCACAGGCATAAAGCAAACAACTAGAAGAAAGAAAAAAATCAGCCTTAAATTTAACACTAAGAGGCTTTAGACCAACCACCTCCAAACACCTCTTTTTTTCTTCTTCTTTCTTCTTCTAGCTTCCATTTCGAAGCTTTGAGAACCTATTTGCAGCCGACCTGAAAGCAACAGACGACTTGGCCTCTCAGCTTGACATGACCTTGCTCATGACAAGGCCCACCTTTGCCCCACACCTATTACCAGTCACATCACGAAATCACCATGCACACCTCGACACTAACAAGGAGTAACCCTGCTCGACATGATGCGCCGTGAAGGGCTCCCATCCACACACTTACACACAGGCCAATTACCGCGGCCGAACCTTAACGCCTGAAAATTATATCTGTACTTACCGTCCAAATGCTCGCAACAGAAGCCCCGGTTCTGAAGATGCAAATAGGGAAGGCCCCGACATAGCCAGATTTGACCGATTCAATGATTCATATACCCACCTTCCCATGTTCGGGACGCGTAACTGATTTTGCTAGTCTGTTTTAGTGGAGTGTAATTCTGGCATCCTGCTAACGTCGACCTCTGAAAAGGGCAATCAAAGAAGAGGTAGTGGAATATTCCCCCGCCACCCCCACCCCAACCGCCATTTTTTGTTTTTGTTTTTTGAGGAGGCCACTGTTTGCAAAAACAGGAAGGCTTTTTGCGTCAGAGTACCTAGTGGTGCAAAAAGCCAGGGGCGAGGCTGACACGGGTTCGATTCCCAGGTGTGGCAAGAGATTTTTCTCCCAGAGTAAAAAGCCAGGGTCAATACTGATGTGGGTTCGATTCCCCAGAGGGGCAAGAGATTTTTCTCCCAGAGTAAAAAGTCAGGGTCAATACTGATGTGGGTTCGATTCCCCAGAGGGGCAAGAGATTTTTCTCCCAGAGTAAAAAGCCAGGGGCAAGGCTGACACGGGTTCGATTCCCAGGTGTGGCAAGAGATTTTTCTCCCAGAGTAAAAAGCCAGGGTCAATACTGACCTGGGTTCGATTCCCCAGAGGGGCAAGAGATTTTTCTCCCAGAGTAAAAAGCCAGGGGCAAGGCTGACACGGGTTCGATTCCCAGGTGTGGCAAGAGATTTTTCTCCCAGAGTAAAAAGCCAGGGTCAATACTGACATGGGTTCGATTCCCCGGAGGGGCAAGCGATTTTTCTCCCAGAGTCAACTTTCAGCGCTGACTCTTACGGCGCTTGTGCAGCTCCAGCGTGCAACTGCATGCATCAAACATCTGCGTGTATGTTAAAAATCCCAAACACTGGCAGCCATCATACTGTTGTTTGGACACAAAAATATGCTACATACTGGTAGGAATGGGTATAGCCATCGTTTCGACACAAAAATACACTACACACTGGTAGGAATGGGTATAGCCATTGTTTCGACACAAAAATACACTATACACTGGTAGGAATGGGCAGCTGTTGTTTAGACACAAAAATACACTACACACTGGTAGGAATGGATAACTGTTGTTTAAAACACAAAAATACACTACACACTGGTAGGAATGGATAACTGTTGTTTAAAACACAAAAATACACTACACACAGGTAGCAATGGGCAGCTGTTGTTTAAGACACAAAAATACACTACACACTGGTAGGAAAGGGTAACTTTGTTTAAAACACAAAAATACACTACACACTGGTAGGAAAGGGTAACTTGTTTAAAACACAAAAATACACTATACACTGGTAGGAAGGGTTAACTTGTTTAAAACACAAAATAAACTACACACTGGTAGGAAGGGTTAACTTGTTTAAAACACAAAAATACACTACACACTGGTAGGAAAGGGTAACTGTTGTTTAAAACACAAAAATACACTACACACTGGTAGGAAAGGGTAACTTGTTTAAAACACAAAAATACCCTACACACCGGTAGGAATGGGTAACTTGTTTAAAACACAAAAATCACTACACACTGGTAGGAAAGGGTCACTGTTGTTTAAAACACAAAAATACACTACACACTGGTAGGAAAGGGTAACTTGTTTAAAACACAAAAATACACTACACATTGGTAGGAAGGGGTAACTTGTTTAAAACACAAAAATCACTACACACTGGTAGGAAAGGGTAACTTGTTTAAAACACAAAAATACACTATACACACTGGTAGGAAGGGGTAACTGTTGTTTAAAACACAAAAATCACTACACACAGGTAGCAATGGGCAGCTGTTGTTTATGACACAAAAATACACTACACACTGGTAGCAATGGGTAGCACTGCACCGTTTGGATACAAAAATACACTACACACTGGTAGCACTGCACTGTTTGGACACAAAAATACACTACACTCTGGCAGGAATGGGTGGCGCTGCTCTTCCTGTGACTGCACGCAGCCGTACCCAGGTAATTACGGAAGCACCGATATTATTTACAGGATCATTCGCTCTTTAAGCCAGTTACACTGCTGAGAGCCAGTTTGGCCTAGCAGTATGCATTCGGCTGGTAAGCAGACGTCACTCTGATTTTACGCTTTGGCTCTCCTTTTCTTTTTCCTTTCTCAAAAGTTTAGAGTGAATAACAAAATAACAGCAACACCACATTGCGTTCAAATGTTTGGTTTTCTTGAAATCTTTCTCAAGGAATGAATTCTTCAGTCTCAGCAACCCTCACAAGTGGCTCGCATCTCAGAAGATCTGAAGCGTTGAGGAGCTTGAGACACTACCTTCGGGCACAAAGCCAAGGACATCACGCCGCTGGTCCCCTGAGGAGAGAGACGTGGAAAGAGGAAGTGCTCAACGACCTTCCTTAAAAGGACGAGAGAGGGCCATCGTCAATCAGACGAAGGTTGGAACCGTTTCAAAGGCAACACTGGGGAAGCTTCTGAGAGATGGGGTCGAGCGCGTATGGGCCTTCCTGAGTGCACAGATACCATCTTAAACTGCTCTCTACAGCAGCTGACGTTGCCCTGGGCATGTATGGGCTTTCCTGAGTGCACAGATATCACCTTGAACAGCACTTTACAGCAGTGGATGCTGCCATGGGCATTTATGGGCCTTCCTGAGTGCACAGATATCTTGAACTGCTCTCTACAGCAGCAGATGCTGCCCTGGGCATGTATGGGCCTTCCTGAGTGCATAAATACCACCTTGAACTGCACTCTACAGCAGCAGATGCTGCTCTGGGCATTTATGGGCCTTCCTGAGGGCACAGATAGCATCTTGAACTGCACTCTACAGCAGCTGATGCTGCCCTGGGCATTTACGGGCCTTCCTGAGCCCACAGATACCATCTTGAACTGCACTCTACAGCAGTGGACGCTGCCCTGTGTATTTACGGGCCTTCCTGAGTGCACAGATACCATCTTAAACAGCACTCTACAGCAGCGGACGCTGTCCTGGGCATTTATGGGCCTTCCTGAGTGCACAGATATCTTGAACTGCACTCTACAGCAGCGGATGCTGTCCTGGGCATTTATGGGCCTTCCTGAGTGCATAGATAGCATCTTAAACTGCTCTCTACAGCAGTGGATGCTGCCCTGGGCATTTACGGGCCTTCCGGGCCTTACGGGCCTTCCTGAGCGCACAAATACCATCTTAAACTGCATTCGACAGCGGCGGACGCAGCCCTGGGCGCCATCATCCCAGGACTCGGGCCCCGCGGCTGTGGGCGATCGACTCACCTTTCAATCGCTTCTCCTCCTCCTTCAGCCCCTGCAGGGTGTCTACCACAAACTGAAGGCTCTCCTCCGTCTCCGACCTCGCGCTTTCATCCTCCTCCTCCTCCGCCAGCCTCTTCTCCAGCTCTTGCTTGGAGTGCTCGTATTTCTTGAGGAAAGAAATATCAAAGAGGTTCAAGACATACCTGGCTGCCTGCCGCCTGGGGTTTCCTGCAAACGGCTCTGCGCTGGTCAGTGAGTGAAGGGGTCAAGGTAACGGACGCTGTGAGCGCTGACGCTGTCTTTTTTAGACTGTGCATCCACCGGATCACCCTGATATAACCGTATCGGGTGACTGGGCATAAAACACCGAGCTACTCACTTGCCGTATCAGCCAGAAAGGGTCAGAGGCGGAATGAAAATTTGTGATTTTTTTAATTTTTTTTGGTGAGCTCTGTGAAAAACAATGACTGTTTGCTATGCTGTACATTTAAAAACTTGGGCAGGGGTGTACTTTTGTTGTTGTTTGTGTGGATCGCTATCATCTGAACAACTCCTTTGTTGTATTTTTTATTTTATATTTTATTTTCAGTACACCAGTTTTTTTAATTTATTTTTCTCCTCTTTCTTCTTCTTATAAACAAGTGAACGATTGAAAATATTTGCTTCAGTACACCAAGTTTTGTTTTGGTGTTTTTCTTCTAATAAACAAGTGAATAAATAAATCAATACAAATTAATCCGCAGACACAAAATAGCTGAAAACAACCTGATGCTGAATCTAGAAAAAAAGATAAAAGAAAAGAAGAACAAGAAGAAGAAGAGGGAACAACAACAACAACAAATAAAGCCTAATCAGATTGATAGAAATATTTTGAAACTGCACCGAACTGTGTGTCTGAGGGGCAGCTTAAGCGCTGGGCTGTTTTCAGGGCCTGCATTCTTTATCGCCAGCGGATGCACAAATTAAAAATGACAACCCCACATGCTCACAGACAAAATAAACCTGATGGCTCTCCATCTGACCGAAAGGACAGTTTGTTTCGGCCTACTGATTCTCATCTGGCCTGGGTGCCAAACTGTTCAACTGCATCGTTTAAACTGGAGCGTCCCACAATAAATTACCCACTCGGACTACAAATGACAGTACAACACAGGCTGACAGCGTCTGACAACATCTGATCATGACTCATGTAATCAGCACACCAGCTGCTTACACTTACAGTCACACGGTTTAACACAAACCTTTCAGAGTTTCCAGGCACCTAACAGAGGGAAGCATGCCGAATGTCAATAATGTCCAAACGGTAATCTGGAGGTACAGTTGGTGGAAAATGTGATCAGCTGTGGCTTAAGCACAACCATAACTTTGGTTTTTCTCTCTTCTTTTTCTCTGAATAGCCCAAGCAGAATTTGGAATGTTACGTTAAAATGACACAACGTTCCAAATGTTGCTTGGATTATTTTGAGAAAAATGAAGAACAGCCTGAATTTATGGTTAATGCTAAAACCACAGCTGATCACATTCCCCACCGACTGTACCTCCAGCGTAAATGGCTGAAATATTATCCCAAATTATCTGAAAGCTTAGAAACAACAACTTCCCCCCAAACCGTAAAAAGAAACAAACAACAAAAATACCCCCACCCCACACCCCATTCCCCAAACAACAACAACAACAACAGACATCAAACTAAAACGGCTAGTTTTGCTGACATTTTCTTATTGGATTTATCTGCTTCAGTGCTGACTTTCACATGTGTTGTGCAGTGAGAGTTCAGACATAACACAGAAGTGTAGGAACAACTGTTGCCTATCATCAAATGCTTTGTAAGAAACACCTACGCCTACACTGTTTGTATGAAACACCTATGCCTACACTGTTTGTATGAAACACCTACGCCTACACTGTTTGTATGAAACACCTACGCCTACACTGTTTGTATGAAACACCTACACCTACATTGTGTGTATGAAACACCTACATCTACAGTGTGTGTATGAAACACCTACACCTACAGTGTGTGTATGAAACACCTACATCTACAGTGTGTGTATGAAACACCTACACTGTATAAAACACCTACACTCTACACTAACACTGTCCTTCCGGCTGCAATGGGAAACCTCAGGTGTATTTTGCAGCTTTGCCAACACACCACAACAGCAAGTGTTTGAAAAAACACCACCAAAAACCTGCAACTCAACTCGCAAACAGGCGTAGGAATTACAGTCAATGTGTCAAGCAACAGCACAAACTTTGCAAGTCATTTTACACCCTGACTGCACCTTAAACAAGATAATATAAAGTGTAAAAAAAAAATAAAAAAAAAGAAGAAGGAAGTGACCTCCACACAGTTTTTCATCCAAAACATTATTAATTTTTCGTCAAAAACATTATTAACACAAACATTTGCTGTGCTGGTGTGATGGTACCATAGAGAGCTGGGATGGACAAAACGTCCGCGACCAAGCATGAAACCGGATGTGCGGTTCTTACCAAACTTCAGGCATGGGAAACAAAACAGGAAGGGGAATCTCATATCTTCGGTAATCCCCTTCATTATCTCTCCATATTTGCACAACTGTTTGATTCAAATGGGGAAGTTTCCCGCATGACTACTGATCAAGGCGCTACAGGAGATGAACATGCATTCCGCGGACATGTGGAGCGGTTTTCCTCAGTGCTTCACACTGGCCATGTGCTTGTGATCTGGATCTGAATCTGGATCTGCAGGGCAAATCTTCCAGCTGGACCGGAGTGGGAGAAGACTGTCACTGGACGCCAGACACACAGCAAATTGTGTCTTCCTACTGCTGGCACAAAATGTCTTTTGCTTCCTGTACACCAGACACACAGCAAATTGTGTCTTCCTACTGCTGGCACAAACTGTCTTTTGCTTCCTGTACACCAGACACACAGCAAATTGTGTCTTTGTACTGCTGGCACAAACTGTCTTTTGCTTCCTGTACACTGGACACACAGCAAATTGTGTCTTTGTACTGCTGGCACAAACTGTCTTTTGCTTCCTGTACACCAGACACACAGCAAATTGTGTCTTCCTACTGCTTGCACAAAATGTCTTTTGCTTTCTGTAGAGTGAGATTAGGCTGAGGGGTGACAATGTTGCACGGCAAAGTCTTCGTGTCACGCCGAGCGCCAAGAGTATAACATGCTTAACAACAGACAGCCGATGGAGATTTTACCACAGATCAAAGTTTGTGCAACCTCAGCCCTTCTTCACTACTTGGTCGGATGACGTCCACGTGCTTCTGATGACATCCACATGCTTTAATTCAAGTCACGGGGATGAATATTCATTGAGGTCATGTACAGTGCTAGCAGTTACTTAAAAAGCATGGCATAAGGTGTTCGCCTTTCTGCGGACCAAACCAACAGATGCGGGCAGTGGAAAACGGGCCAGGATGCTTATGTTCTGCTGATGGATATTCAACAAAGAGGTCATGCAGGCTGAAGTTGTTGAGGTGGTTAATACCAGCGTCCCGTAACCTGCTGCCTTTCAATTCACCAATCTGGTGCGACGCTCTGGCGTTGAAAGATTCAAAAGCAATCCCGCAGCAAGTCTGGAACTCTCCTTAACCTCAAAGGTGGGAGCACACGGCACACCTTTCAGACCGCACACAACCGAACAGGTTCTATGTATACGGCATTCCTGGGTCCACCTGAAGCCACTGTTGCAGCAGACAAAGCTTGGGAGGCACAGATGATATAAACAGACCGCAGCACCAGAAGTACTAACTGATTTCCAACACATCCATCATGAAGCTCACTACTGATAACAGCACTACACCGCAGCTCACCAACTGCTGTATAAACACACGGTCCTAGAATTAAACGCGGCTGAAGTCACGCTTCGCATTGTACACCCAGACAAAACGACACGCACATCCTGAAAAGCACCATCACGGGACGACTGAAAAAATGCACGATTACTCATGAAAACACGTGACAGGGCTTTCCCTTGCTTTTCTGTCAAACTCCATCGCATCTGTTTCACGCTTTGCAATGCATCTCTGATGACCTCAATGCAGAACCAGCGCAGGGACCGGGAGTGCGTACCAAACGCATTTTGTTCCCAAGCTGCTGCCAGGCGCACACAGTCAGACAATTATCCTTCTGATTGATGAACAGGCAGCATTACTCCAGCCACAGAAAACAGCACAGTAAGTACGATTGCCGGAGGGAAACACCTAAAACCAAAGCTGACACTGGCTGCGCACAGAAATGCCAACCACACGACGTCACACGACACGACGTCACCGTTTGCGACTGCATCACACGGCAGCTGGAGCAGTCATTCTGCGACCCCTTTCACGTCGCTGAGCTCCGGAGCGTCTGAACGCTGATGCCCCCCCCCCCCTCCCCCCTGGTGATTCAGCGAGGCAACCCCAAAGGTCCGTCGCAGTCCACATCCACACAACGGACCATTTTTGAATTTCCTCACTGCTGACTCCACAGCACACGCGCATACATACATACAGCAGCAGCAGCAGCAACAACAACCAGGAAAGAGGAGAACAAATGGTGCTAAACTTCCCTGAAGCACAGGCGGCAGGTGATAGCAGTGAGAGGAGAGAGTAAAGGTAAGTCAGGCAGAGGGCTGCTGGGGACAGGACCCATGTGTACAGCAGGTGGGGTGGGGTGGGGGGTAGGGGGGTATGGGGGTATGGGATGGAAGAGGGAGGGGGAAGAAGGGGGGGGGGGTGAAGTGTAGCTCTCTGGGGACAGGACCCATGTGTACAACAGGTGGGGTGGAGGTGGGGGATGGGAGAGTGAGGGTGAAGGGAGGGTGAAGGGGGGGGGGGTGAAGTGTGAACTACAGTGGCACTCTGGGGACAGCATGTATGTGTACAACAGGTGGGCTTGAGGGGGTGGGGGGGTGGGAGGGGGGAGGAGGTGGGGGGGGGGAGAGGGAGGGGAGGGGGGGGGGAGGGGGAAGCAGTGAGAAGAGAGAGTAACGGTAAGTCAGGCAGAGGGCTGCTGGGGACAGGAGGGATGGGTACAACAGGTGTGCTGGGGGGGGGGGGGGGGGGGGGGGGGAAGGGAAGGGAGGGGTGTGTGTGAAGTGGGAACTACTGCAGCTCTCTCTGGGCCCAGCTGTTACCTGGGATGACGCCTACTGTCGCCATCCCTCCTGACCAATGTGGGGCTCATTATCATCCATCATCATCGGCTGTTTGCTGCAGGGTGTCATGCGTGCGCTGCACCACGGGGCATTCAAAGTACACTAGACGGCCAAAGCACACGTATACATCTATGCTGGTGCATGTTCGCTTCACTTTCATTCTCTGCCTGTGCCGTTTTCACTCTCAGTCTTTGAGCTGGGGGGTGGGAGGTGTGTGTGTGTTGGGGGGGGGGGGGGGGGGGGGGGGGGGGTAGCAGGAGGGGGAAATGGGAGAGGGTGATCAGACAAAGACCACAGCTGACCAGTGGAAGACCACAGCAGACCTGAGGAAGAATTCATCAGAAGACCTCGGCACATCAGAGGAAGACTACAGCAGACCAGAGGAAGAGGTCAGAGGAAGACCACAGCAGACCAGAGGAAGATGTCAGAGGAAGACCACCACAGACCAGAGGAAGATGTCAGAGGAAGACCACAGCAGACCAGAGGAAGAGATCAGAGGAAGACCATAGCAGACCAGAGGAAGACATCAGAGGAAGACCATAGCAGACCAGAGGAAGACATCAGAGGAAGACCATAGCAGACCAGAGGAAGAAATGAGAGGAAGACCATAGCAGACCAGAGGAAGAGATCAGAGGAAGACCATAGCAGACCAGACCAGAAGCTGATCGGACCAAACTTGAGCATGAACTGCATAACTTGAAGACTGGGTGCTCAGTAACTTTTCACATTCAAACAGCAAAAAATCAACTGACAAAGTGAGTGTGTCTGGGAACTGTTTTATCATCATATGACAAGTCGCAAAAGCGTGGAACAAATGGAAAATTATTATCAGCTGGAACAAACAGCGCGTGCACACACACATGTGTGTGTGTGTGTGTGTGTGTGCGTGTGCGTGTCATGTGTGTGTGGTGTGGTGTGTGTGTGTGTGTGTGTGTGTGTGTGTGTGTGTGTGTGTGTGTGTGTGTGTGTGTGTGTGTGTGTGTGTGCGTGTGTGTGTGTGTGCGTGTGTAAAACCATTAGCTCCTCATTTCAATCATGGCATTTTTCCCTGAGTGTAATTACGAGCTGTCCTAACAATGTACGGATAAACTGATATGGTTTCAAAGTAAACTCATCTAAACCCAGAGAGAAAAAAATCATCACACAGTACAGAAGAGAAGTCTATGTAACTGGATCACTCATTTTGTTGCTGTTCATCGGAGGTCATGTGAACAGTGCAGTCTATTTTATAATGCCACTGCAACATTATGATGAAAAGGATGTGTGTCCAAATGGATTTTGTTCATACAAAAAACAAAAAAACAAATCAATAGGTCTGCTTATTATTCTGAGTGTGGAATGTTTTTCATGTTCTTTTTGTGTTTTTAACTTACTGACACTAGTTAGTTTAATTGCCCTGTGAGGGATGATTAAAACATTTTGATTTGAAATGAAAAATTGCAAATATGTATCATTTTGTGTGTGTGTGTGTGTGTGCACACATGAGTGTGTGCATGTGCATGCGTGTGTGTGTGTGTGTGGTGTGTGTGTGTGTATTCAGTGTGCATGTGTGTAACAGAAACACTGAAATGGAATCCCCCCCCCCCCCCCAACACACACACACGCAAAAAAAAATCCTTACTGACAAGTAACAATCATTAACAACATCAAAGGTACACCAAGATGAAAACTCAAACTCACCTGTATGTCATTTCTGTTCTCCTGCAGTCTCTTCTTCAAGTCGGCCACCAGTTCCGCGCTGTAATCTCCTTCATCTGGCAGGAAGACCCCAGAAGTAACGCTCAACACAAAGTCTATGTGGTCCAGCATGTTCAATAACAGATCTATGCACCAACCAGCCAGCCAAACACCACACTGATTACTGCTGCTGTCAGCTGCTATCAGATTCCGTACGCGGCCATGCCAGCTACGCGACTACACACTAATAAACAGTTTGTAAATAACCCCACAAGCACAACTGCAAAAGAAAGGCACGGTTCAGGATCATGGTCAGATCCTGTACTGGTCCATGCCAGCTACACGACCACACAATAATATTAATAAACAGTTCATAAATAAACCCACAAGGACAACTCCAAAAGAAAGGCGTGGTTTCGGATCATGGTCAGCTGTTATCAGATTCTGTACGTGTCCATGCCAGCTACACGACCACACAATAATATTAATAAACAGTTCGTAAATAAATCCACAAGCACAACTCCCAAAGAAAGGCGCGGTTTGGGATCACACTTTCACAGTCACAGTGCAATCACGGTTGCAGCGTAGCGGTAGTTTATCTCAGGAAAAAATGGGACGCAGACTTCAATCAGCGTTAGCCAGAAGCAATACTTTCAGCTTGAAATCACTCACAGGGTTATTTTCTTCTCTGCCTGAGAACAAAGTGACCTAGTCCACACAAACAGTGACGCTGTGTGTGTGTGTGTGTTTGTTCAGCCCAAAGTCATGGCTGAAAACCCCCACAGTGACTGAGATTTACCTGACTGTCCATTTTCCGACCAGGGCCTGTGAGTCTGCATTTAATCCCTTGTGTATCCACAGAGTCCAGGTACGCATAAATAACATTAGCTACACCCTCAGCAAATGCTACGACCGACCGACCGTTAGGCTGTGTCCTGTATTAATCATGGTAACACTGTGTTTCAAAGCCAGCACTTGATTCCAGTCAACATTGCATCATTCTGGTCAATTTTTTTGGCTTCTTCATGCATGATAATTTTAGCCCTCTCAAAGGACAGCACACTTTCAAGTTCAATAGCCCAGAACACTTTACACACTGACCTATTTTTTGTCAACTGCCCCACAGTTGTGCTACGATTTTGTTCACCTGATTCAGCTGTGCATAACATTTGCATTCTGTAGGCATGAACCAGGAGACCTATTAAGTGGGCCTTCCTTAAACACCAGGAAGGGGTTGGTCACCATGTCACACACACACACACACACGCACACACACACACACACATGCACACACACACACATGCACACACACACATGCACACACACACACACACACACACGCATGCATGCACGTACGCATACACACAAACACACACCTGCTGTCACATGACCAGCAAAGTTTGTGATTCCCTGAAAACCAGTGGGAAGTTTCAGGGAATTTCTATCCCTGGTGTGAACACTACTACTACTACTACTACTACTACTACTAGCCTGCACTCTGTTTGACCTGAAACAGCCCTCAGCACAAGCGGCAGCTGCAGTGTTAGCTAGACTATAGCTAGACTACAGACCTCGCTGTCAATCTTGTGGTAACACAGTCAGAGAGAGCGTGAAACACAACAGAGCTAAATTAGTTAATACTAGCACCTGGCAGATATGCCCTAGAGGACATGCGTACAGCCACCTTGTGTAGCATGACTGATAGAGTAGTTGTAAAGGTGCCTGTGTACTTTGCTTAGTATGTAACTACCACCGACAGAGCAGTTGTAAAGGTGACTGTGTAATTTGCTTAGTATGTTACCCCTAACAGAGAGTAGTTGTAAAGGTGCACAAGAAATTCACTTAGTTAGTTAGTATGTTACCACTAACCGACAGAGAGTAGTTGTAAAGGTGCCTGTGTAATTTACTTAGTATGTAACTACCACCGACAGAGCAGTTGTAAAGGTGCCTGTGTAATTTGCTTAGTATGTTACAACTAACCGACAGAATAGTTATAAAGGTGCCTGTGTAATTTGCTTAGTATGTAACTACCACCGACAGAGAGTAGTTGTAAAGGTGCCTGTGTAATTTGCTTAGTATGTAACTATCACTGACAGAGCAGTTGTAAAGGTGCCTGTGTAATTTGCTTAGTATGTTACCACTAACCGACAGAATAGTTATAAAGGTGCATGTGTAATTTGCTTAGTATGTTCCCACTAACCGACAGAATAGTTATAAAGGTGCCTGTGTAATTTGCTTAGTATGTTACCACTAACCGACAGAGCAGTTGTAAAGGTGCCTGTGTAATTTGCTTAGTATGTTACAACGAACAGACAGAATAGTTGTAAAGGTGCATGAGAAATTCACTTAGTTAGTTAGTATGTTATCACTAACTGACAGAGAGTAGTTGTAAAGGTGCCTGTGTAATTTGCTTAGTATACATCTACAACCGACAGAGCAGTTGTAAAGGTGCCTGTGTAATTTGCTTTGTATGTTACTGCTAACAGACAGAGTAGTTGTAGAGAGGCCTGTGTAATTTACTTAGTATGTAACTACCACTGACAGAGTAGTTGTAAAGGTGCCTGTGTAATTTGCTTAGTATACATCTACAACCGACAGAGCAGTTGTAAAGGTGCCTGTGTAATTTGCTTTGTATGTTACCGCTAACAGACAGAGTAGTTGTAGAGAGGCCTGTGTAATTTGCTTAGAATGTTACCATTAACCAACAGAGCAGTTGTAAAGGTGCCTGTGTAATTTACTAAGTATGTTACCACTAACTGACAGAGAGTAGTTGTACAGGCACCTGTGTAATTTACTTAGTATGTTACCACTAGCAGGCAGAGTAGTTGTACAGGTGCCTGTGTAATTTACTTAGTATGTTACCACTAACCGACAGAGAGTAGTTGTACAGGTGCCTGTGTAATTTACTTAGTATGTTACCACTAACCGACAGAGCGTAGTTGTAAAGGTGCCTGTGTAAATTACTAAGTATGTTACCACTAACTGACAGAGAGTAGTTGTACAGGTGCCTGTGTAATTTACTTAGTATGTTACCAGTAGCAGGCAGAATAGTTGTAAAGGTGCCTGTGTAATTTACTAAGTATGTTACCACTAACTGACAGAGTAGTTGTACAGGTGCCTGTGTAATTTACTTAGTATGTTACCACTAGCAGACAGAGTAGTTGTACAGGTGCCTGTGTAATTTACTTAGTATGCTACCACTAACAGACAGAGTAGTTATACAGGCGCCTGTGTTATTTACTTAGTATGTTATCACTAGCAGGCAGAGTAGTTGTACAGGCGCCTGTGTAATTTACTTAGTATGTTACCACTAGCAGACAGAGTAGTTGTACAGGCGCCTGTGTAATTTACTTAGTATGTTACCACTAACCGACAGAGAGTAGTTGTACAGGTGCCTGTATAATTTACTTAGTATGTTACCACTAACTGACAGAGTAGTTGTACAGGTGCCTGTGTAAATTACTTAGTATGTTACCACTAACTGACAGAGTAGTTGTAAAGGTGTCTGTGTAAATTACTTAGTATGTTACCACTAACCCACAGAGTAGTTGTACAGGTGCCTGTGTAATTTACTTAGTATGTTACCACTAGCAGACAGAGTAGTTGTACAGGTGCCTGTGTAATTTGCTTAGTATGTTACCACTAACCGACAGAGACTGAGAGAGTAGTTGTACAGGTGCCTGTGTAATTTACTTAGTATGTTACCACTAGCAGACAGAGTAGTTGTACAGGTGCCTGTGTAATTTACTTAGTATGTTACCACTAGCAGACAAGAGTAGTTGTAAAGGTGCTTGTGTAATTTACTTAGTATGTTACCACTAGCAGGCAGAGTAGTTGTACAGGTGCCTTTTTATTTGAGATGGGGTGCCAGAAATACCCTGTACAGAATATTTCCCATTCAGTCAGTACTGAATTCTTCCTATTCACTGACTCAGCAAGTACTGAATACTTCCTATTCACTGACT
>JABMCL010001673.1:182500-190000 GCA_018857735.1 Alviniconcha marisindica | reverse complement strand
GTGGTGCTCCTCCGAAACGGTGGAGGAGAAGGACCCCGACCGCGACTGCTTCCCTTCCTCCAGGAAGCTGCTGCCGCGCGACCTCTCTCCCTCGCTCTTGGCCTTCTCCAGCTCCGCCTGCACGATGTGGTCCAGCGACAGCCCCGCGTTGATGTCGGCGAACACTTTCCTGTCCCTGGCGTCCGCCTCGCCGCCGTCCGCGCCGTCGGACGCCCGGCTCCCTGCCGGGGAAACGGCGCGTCCGGCGAGCGACTCCGCCGGCGCGACGGGCTTCGGGGAGAGCGTGGGCTTGGGTCTGATGGCGGGCTTCGGGGCCAGTTTGGGTTTGGGGAGCGGCGTGGGCTTAGCGGCGACGGCGGCTGGCTTAATACTGCGCTGGTCGGGGCGGTGGTCGGGGCTGGGTTGCAGGCCCTGGCGGCCCGGCCTCCCTCGGTCGACGAGCGTGGGCTGTGGCGGGGCGAGGCCCGAAATACTGAACTGGTCGGAGCACCGGGACCCGGGCGGCTGGAGTCGGCGGAGGAGGGCGCGCCGGCGGTGCGCGGGGCTCCTGGTGGAGCGGCGGCCCCTGCGGGTTCCTTCCCGCTGGGAGCCTGGGCGCTCCGAGCGGGGCCGCCGTCCTCTGCACGTGCACCGCGAGCAGCGGCGGGCGAAACCTCTCCGTCGGCCGTCTTGCTGGCGACGCCCTGCGGAGCGCCGCCGATGACTTCCACGTGGTTCTTCGGCACCAGGCCCGCGACGCCGCGGTCATCGCGAGCCTCCAGCCAGTCGCCGTCCACGATGCGCAGAACTTCGATGGTGTCTCCTTCCTGCACCGCCAAGTCCCCCTGCACCTCCCCGGGAAAGCTGTGCAGCACGAGGGCTAGGCCGGCGCCACAGACCGCGGCCGACGCCGGGTGGTCGCCGCAACTGCCGTTCCGCGCGTCCCCAGGCGGCGGCGGCGGCAACGCCTGCGAGCCGGGCTGCGATCGTGACGACGAATCCTCGAAACGGCCGTTTCGTGAAACCGTTTCCTCCTTCCCCGCCCCCTTCTCCGCTGCGGTTCCCGAATCACGCGATTCTTTCGCCGCGTCCGCTGCGACGCCTGCACCGTTCTCCGCGCGTGGAGGGCTCTCCGGGCTGTGGGACTGGGGCGCGCTGGACGCGTCGTAGGCGTAGGGACAGTCGACGATGATCTCCACGAAGGTGGCGGGGAAGAGCCCGATCTTGCCGTCCAGCTCGCCCTCGATCCAGTCCCGGTCCACGTGCTGGATGAGGGTCACGATCTCGTCGCCCCCGAAGGAGAGCTCGGTGGGCAGCTGCGCCTGGAAGGGGTACAGCGTTTTGGCGTAGGGCGTGATTTCCGCGTCGTGCGAGCGAGTGTTTTCGCTGGTGTACGACACGTTGTGCTGCAGGGGCTTCTCGTCGCGCCGGCCGGTGTCTGAAGGCGCCGGCGCCTCCGTGCCAGCCCGGCCCCGGCCCTCGGGGTCCAAGCCGCCCCGCTCCGGATGCCCGCTGCCTCCTCCGCCGCGACCCGCAGGCGCCTCGCTGCCAGCCGACGGTACCGGAACCCAGCTACCAGCGCCGGGCTCGGAATCGTCGCCGAAGTCGTCGAGGAACTCCACGCAGATGGTGGACACCAGCCCCACCTTGTTGTGGCACTGGCCGTAGAACCAGTCGTCGTCCACCACCTCCGTCACCGTGATGAGGTCGCCGGTCTGAAAGCCCAGCTCGCCCTCGATCTGCGGCACGACGTCCACCAGCGCTCGGGCGAACACGGCTTCCGACGTGGCGGCCAGGCTGTCCGCCCGCGCCTGAAACAGAGAGAGGCTGGTTCGTTAGTTCCTGGATTTTAACGTCCCGTCAAGTGAACCGGGTGACCCTCGGAAGAGAACCATAGGAAAGATGTGACAACGTTTCGCTTGGGAGAACACGGCTTCCGACGTGGTGGCCAGGCTGTCCGCCCGCGCCTGAAACAGACAGAGACTAGTTCGTTAGTTCCTGGATTTTAACGTCCCGTCAACTGAACTGGGTCACCCTCGGATGAGAACGAAGATGTGACGTTTCGCTTGGGAGAACACGGCCTCCGACGTGGTGGCCAGACTGTCCGCTCGAGCCAAAAAACAAACAGAAGCTAGTTCGTCAGTTCCTGGATTGTAACGACCCGTCAAATGCACAGAGTCACCCTAGGCAGAGCACCATAGGAAAGATTTGACAATGTTTCGCTCGGGCGAACACGGCTTCCGACGTGGTGGCCAGACTGTCCGCCCGCCTGAAACAGACAGAAGCTAGTTCGTTAGTTCCTGGATTTTAACGGTCCCGTCAAATGAACAGGGTCACCCTCGGATGAGAACGGTCGGAAAGATGTGACAACGTTTCGCTTGGGAGAACACGGCCTCCGACGTGGTGGCCAGACTGTCCGCTCGAGCCAAAAAACAAACAGAAGTTAGTTCGTCAGTTCCTGGATTTTAACGACCCGTCAAATGAACTCGGTCACCCTCGGAACAGAACGATCGGAAAGATGGGACGTTTCGCTTGGGCGAACGCAGCCTCTGATATGGTGGCCAGACTGTCCGCTCCAACCCGAAACAAAGAGAGGCTAGTTCGTCGGTTCCTGGGTTTTAACGTCCCGTCAACTGGACAACTGGACACGGTCACCCTCGGAAGAGAACGATCGGAAAGATGTGACAACGTTTCGCTTAGGAGAATACGGCTTCCGGAGCGCGCCTGAGTGTGTGTGTGTGTGTGTGTGTGTGTGTGTGTGTGTGTGTGTGTGTGTGTGTGTGTGTGTGTGTGTGTGTGTGTGCACGCGCGTGTGTGTGTGTGTGTTTGTGCGTGCACATGTGTGTGCGTGCGTGCATATATGTATGTGTGTTAGTTTGTTAGTATCTGGACCGTCAAATGCACAAGGTCACCCCAGGCTGAGAACTGTAGAAAAGCTGTGACGACATTTCACGACGGATCAAACAACACGTCAGCACCTGAACAGCACGAGAAAGAAAATAAAAGTGCTAACAGGATCCTGGCAGCCCTGTGTGTCAAAAATGATTACATGTCAACAGTTTGCACTGATCAACCCAGCAACACGTTTAACAAAAGGCTCAACGATTTGACCCTATGAACAGACAGACAGACAGACAGACAGACCCCTGCGAGACATTTTTTTCAAAACAGTGTGACGTAATAATAATAATGTACATTTATCATGTGCTCATCAACGTCCTGAACGCTCACATGATATATATTAACCTAAATATGATATTCTATGCACATGTAGAGCATAGTCCTACCAAAATAATTTACATAAAGTAAAAAAAAACAACAAAAAAACAGCACTACACACACACACACACACACACACACACACACACACACACACTGACTGTAGCAGAAACTGGGTACTGATATTAGTTAGGATGGAAATACTGTGAGAAGAGGAAGGTTTTCAGTTTGGCTTTAAAAGATGACAGGGTCAACCCTGTGTCTAAGCTAAGTGTCTAAGGTCTTGTGGGAGTGAATTCCAAATGTGGGGTCCAAAGCAAGAGAAGGTGCGAAAGATCTATTAGGTGGCAGAAGTGGTTCACGGAAACCGGCAGATAATCACTGTAACTTGTCAGATAATCAGTCAGATAATCCCTGTAACTGGTCAGATAATCCCTGTAACTGGTCAGATAATCACTGTAACTGGTCAGATAATCACTGTAACTGGTCAGATAATCACTGTAACTGGTCAGATAATCCCTGTAACTGGTCAGATAATCACTGTCAGATAATCCCTGTAACTAGTCAGATAATCACTGTCAGATAATCCCTGTAACTGGTCAGATAATCACTGTCAGATAATCCCTGTAACTGGTCAGATAATCCCTGTAACTGGTCAGATAATCCCTGTCAGATAATCCCTGTAACTGGTCAGATAATCCTGTCAGATAATCCCTGTAACTGGTGAGAATAATCCTGAACTGGTCAGATAATCCCTGTCAATATCTGTATGGTCAGATAATCCCTGTAACTGGTCAGATAATCCCTGTCAGATAATCCCTGTAACTGGTCATATAATCCCTGTAGCTGGTCAGATAATCCCTGTAGCTGGTCAGATAATCCCTGTCAGATAATCCCTGTAACTGGTCAGATAATCACTGTCAGATAATCCCTGTAACTGGTCAGATAATCCCTGTAACTGGTCAGATAATCCCTGTAACTGGTCAGATAATCACTGCAACTGCTCAGATACATGGCTTAATGTTGCTTTACGGAGAGCATGAGAGATCTAGGAAAGTATTGATTATTTATCAATTGTTGTATCTGAGTGGATGAGCAGAGATTGGCATGCGCATGTGTGTGTGTGTGTGTGTGAGTGTGTGTGTGTGTGTGTATGTTTGTGTGTGTGTGTGTGTGTGTGTGTGTGTGTGTGTGTGTGTGTGTGTGTGTGTGTGTGTGTGTGTTTGTGTAATATGGTTATTGCTTGATAGACGACAACGGTAGACTGCACTATTTAAGGTTCTGCTCGTCTGAAATGTATGTTAATGTCCTTTCACTACTAGAGCTGTGCTAGCGAACACCCAGCTCCCTTCCCTGTCTAGAACACACACCCATGCGTGCGCACGCGCATACACACACACACACACACACACGCATGCACAACACACAACAGACACACACACACACACACACATATGCAAGCACAGCACAAGCTACACACACTCTCTCACTGTGTTGTGGTTTCATGTTGTTGTTATTTGTTATTTTCTTCAGATCCGGTCAAACTAAATAACAGCCAACTGATCACTGTGTCTTTTTTCGGTATATGCCCATCTGGGTAAAATACCCGAATTTACAGGTTAAACATAATGCAAAGCCTGATACACAGGGTTGGTTTAACCCCTTCACTGCCCCAGCCTGTAAAATTTCCGGGCTGAAAGATGCACGGAGGCGCCTGCAAACAGTGTATTTTCTGGTCCTGTAACCCATCTACTTTCAATGCTACGCTTTGTGATGAAAATCCTTTCACATGCCACTGCGAAAAAGGAAACAAATGGCTTAAAGGTTTCAAATTTCGCAAATGACATCATGGCAGCGAAGGGGTTAAAGATTGCAAATTTTATGTGCATTATACCTTTCACAGTAAACATGGTGCTTAACGTCCACAGAAACCCTAAGGCTTATTAGGGACGGGGAGAAGGGGGGTGGGGGAAGGCGATATATATATATATATATATATGGAAGTGGGGGAAGAGGGAGATTATATATATATACCTATCGCTACACTGTCACCACCAGAATGACCTGCATTAAGATGGGCAGCGATGGCAGCCATTTTAAAGTTTCAGTAGGAAGTGACGGACAAAGTCACAAGGCAGTGTCCACAAACCACAACCTTTCTGAAGAGAAAGGAGAGCCGAAGCGGTATCGAACCGAGGTCCTTCCGCTTACCAGCCTAACGCCTTACCGCCAGGCCAAACCGGCTCACATCCTTCCACAGCGGTATACCATAGTATTTATACCTTCCACAAGCGGTACCACGTTGGGCGTTAAACTCTCTCACCTTGAGGCTGGCAGACCGGCACCGCAGACTAGCAGACCGAGAGCGGGGGCCCTCGGTGGCGACATCTAGCTCGTGCACGCAGGACAAAGGGAAGATACCCCGCAACGGGCCACTCTTTCCCCGCCACCAGTTGTCGTCCTCTTGTTCTGTGCCCAGAATGATGTCCCCTGAAAGCCACGAAGCGTACCGCGAAACAGTGAAAGAGAGGGTACTGAAAGAGAAGGAGTGTCCTCGCTGGGGTCGAACTGACAACGAAATGGAACCGCTCTAGAAAAACGTACTCACCTATACGACGACACACAGTACATTTCTCTAGAGCTGTTCTATTCTGTCAACCTCACCAGCAGTTGCTCACTCATTCCTTGACAACAAAATGGGCAAAAAAAAGGGCAAGCTCTGGTTATTCCGAGGAGAAAGTATTGACAGTGCTCTTGTAATTACTAATAAGGTTGGGTCATTCTCTTTCATGTGGTTTCTCCCCCCCCCCCCACCCCCCACCCTGCCATTCCATCACCCTGATATAATTGTACTGGTTGACTGGGCATAAAGCATCAACTTACTTACTTACTTACCCCCATTCCATTTTACCTTCTTTGTTTCCTGTATATATATTTATACGTCCTTTTCTGGTGTTAGCTGACACTTGCCCATCCCTAATAAGCCTTGTGGTTTCTGTGGACGTTAAGCACCATGTTTACTTACTTACTTACTTACTTACTAGCTGATGCTGGGAAATTATTGAATTAATTGATAAGATACTGCCTGCTGCACCTATGTGTACCCATCCCCCACTCCCCATATATATATTATATATATATATTTATATATATAAAATACAATTACGTAACAACATGTAAACACCCTCAGCCCCAATGTGTAAACACCCACACTCCCTATGTGTACATACCCCCACTCCCCACGTGTAAACACCACTCCACCTGTTACATATATTATATGTAAACTCGCTTCTCCCCAAATTTGACCCGCTGTGTGTAAACTCTACAATCTGCCCCCCCCTTCACCCCACCCCCCCACCCTCAACACCCTTCCACTTTACTGCTATACATGTGTAAAGTCTCCCAACCCCCATTCTTCTACCCTCATAGTTCAGGAGCTGTGTGAGAGTCGAGGTGGCCGTCCTGGGCTGTCTGTCCTGACGAGCCTTCTGGTTTCCGTGGATGTAAAGAATTATTGAACCGTGCTTCGGCATTGGTCACAACTTGTCCCTAATATGTCAGCTGACATGAGAGGACATTAAGCAGCACTACCTACCCTCTTGAGTTGTGAAAAATGGGGAGCCTTGTGCACACATCCCATGAGTCTGTCTACTGCGTAATTTCTAGACCACAGCTCTGTGTCGCAAACAGCAGACGACACATGTATGTACACCTGTCAACCCATACAGTTTACCTGTATAAAATACCATTTTTTTCATTATTTTGGGGGGACATGGCCATATTGGACAATGGATACAGGAAAACATAATTTTCATGAAATTTTGCTGTTGTTTTAAACTGAGCAAAAAAGACTGAAAAACTGTTGAACGAGCGGCCGACGCACGCCATCGCCAAATGCACACTGACTGGCCTAGTGCAAAGGCTAAGAAGCCTCACTGGAAGTGAGATTTGAAGTCACACATGTGTATTCAGCACAACATTGCTTCTTCCTTCCACTGCCACATGTGCTGGTTGGAATTCAAAATGGCGTTGCCACCAGCGAAAAAGCCAAAGGCCCCAGCCTGCATAAGGGAAATACAGGTTCACAAACTCTGGACTAAGGTTTACTCCCAAAAGGGGTTGACAGCTATGGATGACGTACAGTGAAATGTGAACCGCGCTCATCCTTGCTCCGGAGCCAAGCTGAGCACTGCTCACACCCATCATGAGACGGCCAAGCATAAAACAGTACTCTGCCTAGCACTGGGCACAAAAACAAAACAGCTCAACCAGAAACGGATAAGTGGCTTGGCTCCCCATCTC
>JABMCL010001673.1:165000-177500 GCA_018857735.1 Alviniconcha marisindica | reverse complement strand
AAGCATGATGAATCATGTGTGGCAGAAATGCACCTTATAACTAGGCACAGATTGACCTTTTTACTCCATGGACCTGTGTAAGAAACCACATCAGCCAAAACTAACACAATCAATGCACAAGGAAATTAATTAGCGCTTGAAATACATTACACATTTTTTCATATTTTTATACAACAACAAAGACCTTAGTTGCCCATGGTAACTCTCACCTGGCATGCTTTCAAAACTCTCAAAACCACAAACTGACAAGTTCTACAATAAAAATAAGTTCATGGAGTAAAATGTTGATCTTAAAGTTAAACAGTTGAAAAGTAGGAGATTTGGAGAACGGCATGCTCTCAAAACTCTCAAAACCACAAACTGACAAGTTCTACAATAAAAATAAGTTCATGGAGTAAAATGTTGATCTTATAAGTTAAACAGTTGAAAAGTACGGAGATTTGGAGAAAGGCATGCTGTTAAAACTCTCAAAACCACAAACTGACAAGTTCTACAATAAAAATAAGTTCACGGAGTAAAATGATGATCTTAAAACCAACAACTGAAAAGCAAGGAGAGTTGGAGAAACGATGATCTTAAAACTAACAGTTGAAAAGTAGGGTGATTTAGAGAAAATGAAGGTGAATGGACAAGGGAGGTCAGGACTAGGACAAGGAAAAAAATTCCAGGCAGTGGGTGAAGCATGCTAGGCTATATTTTGACCTACCCCCTGAGGCTTGAAAGGGAGGGCATTTGACAGCTCTGGGTTCTCAACAAAGGGGACCTTAATTTCCACATCTGCAGTAACCCCACTGTGGGACATTTCACGGGAAAGAAAGAAAGAAAGAAAGAAAGAACAGCTGCACTGACACCATCTATTTATTCCTAAAAGGGATGGAAAGCATAGAATTTTGCCAGGGCAGCTCTGTCACAAATTTATACAAACATTTTACAACAGGCTCCACTGTACAAGGGTTCTGATGATAAAATCCAGTCATCAGACTAGTAGAAGTACACAACATCTAATGCCTCTGATGATGACAACTGACTGTACACTGAATCGTGACTGATAGTGTGATCGTGACGCGACCGATTTACTCATCTGGACCTGCATAAATATCAGCTTACAGCCAAGGTCGAGTGATCATGCTTGATAACCCAGCTAATGCGATTCACAACAGGATCCCCAAAGATCTCTAAGTAAAAGGTACTAAGTGATATGATAATTGATGTTAATCAAGCAGATTTATCCACATTAGCATGTAAACATGAAGTGGAAGTGGAAGTGAAACAATGGGACACTGTAACACAAACAGGGCTTACACTGACACTGTTACATTTACAGCCAAATCACTAGGATGCCCGGTCTGCTTACATGGCATTCGTATCGCTGACACTGACTTACTCCGAGTCTGACACTGACTTACTCCGAGTCTGACACGAGCTTAAAGTAAAAGTCCAAGGTTTTTAAGTATGCAAAATGACCATCGAAATGATTGACAAATGAGTCACTAGTTTCAGATTTAATGAAATAAAAAGAATGAAAAAATGTTTAATTGGGTTTTTAATCGATTTTTCTTTTCTGTAGACTTTCCCGGAAGTGATGTCAGTCTGGGGAGTCAGTGCAGTTGCCATCTTAGATTCTTCAGTAAACTGTGTATGCGCGTGGTTGACAAAAAAGTTAACTATGCTGGCCTACTGTGTTGCCGCGAACTGTAACAATTCGCAGACGACCCCAGGTATAACAATGCACGAGCTCCCATGCAATTGACCTGCAGTGAGGCGAAAGTGGATTACATTTATACAATTCAAACGAGCTGACTTTTTGCTGCGCCGCATGACGCCCATTTGTGTAGCAAGCACTTCAGTGAGTGAGATTTCGCAAACTCCATGGAATACCGCATGGGGTTTGCTGACACGATGTTCCGGTACTCTTTCAAAATCCTGTCTGACAGGCTCAAACTAATATGGCTGTATCCTTGTGGGTCTCTCAGGCAAAGTATCAGTTTCGTCTTCAGAGCTCGAGTTGGCCATTTTGCAGCAACTCCCAAGAGTGACATAATAGGCATATGGTCATGTGGTTTTGGGCGTCATGGCGACGCTTTCTGTACGACAGAAAATACCTTTTTTCGTGCATTTATAACCCTCAGATCACAGTTTCACCTACATCATTGTTCTCAGTGAGCTTTAACGGAAATCGTGTCAAAAATCACCCCTAACCTTGGACTTGTCCTTTAATGATGATGTTCTCTGTTAAAAAATAAATAAATCTTCATTCGTTTTTTTTGTTGCAATTTCAGTTCAAATCTTAAAACACATACACACGCACACACACACATACATGCGCACGCACATGCACACACGCGTGCACGCGCACACACACACACACAGAGGCAAGGCATTCAGAGCCCAGAGGAGAAAATATGGGTCTTTTGGGCAGATTTAAATGATGCTATGGAAGCAGAGTGTCAGAAAGAGCAGGGTAGGTTGCTTCTAAATAAGGCCTTAATGGTGACGGATAGAAGAATACATGTACGTTGACCAGAGGACTTAGTCCAGTATTAGTAGCATTACTATTAGTATTATTACTATCACTAGTATCAGTGGAATCACTGGAAATAAGTTGTAGCAACACTAGAAACACTCTGGTACCGAAAGAGCCAACAAAACACTACAATATGACACATTGCTGCCCATCTTAATGAAGGATCATTCTGATGATGACAGTGTGAGTGCGAGTGTACGCACTGTGCCACTGTGAATCAGTGTTTTCAGGTTTACTGGACTGAGTAAACTGGACCCTAAAAATCCTCTTCCTACTCACAGGCTGTGTCACTGTCAAGCAGCTCTCACAGGCTGAGGTCCAGCAACCCAATGTGCTATAATAAGCTCAACGAGGACATGCATCCTTCACCTCCTAGTGGCCGTTTCCTGTGCCCCTTGTCCCCCTCCTGCGTGTGCACACTCAGTTTTGCACGTGATGATGCATTTGTGACACTTTCCATGCTGTGGAAAAAGCTCTGACTGCGCATCACGCAACAGAGGTCCTATCAATATCATTAACTTAAAAAAATCATCTGTCCTTGACTGGAAATTAAAAAAATTAAAAGGACCTGATGGATCATTTTGGAATAATGGAAGGTGCGGGTCAGTACCACTAAGTTCCGAATTATGAGGACTCTATTCAACTTATGTATAAATATATATATTATACTGATCATAAAATCTTTTCTTCTTCCAGAAAATATCAAGTGAGCCATAAATTTATGTATAATAATTAACATACATGTATACATGCATACACTTAACTAACTGACTACCCAGCATCCAAACTTGATTATAAATTCTAATTTCATTCTGTTCTCACTCATAGTCATAATGCATATTTTATGCTGTGGGATACATACATAATAGTTCAATACAAACATACTAGATTATTACAACTTGTACGTTTATGATAATTATTATCTTCTAAGAAAACAGAAAAAAAGTAAAGAATAAAGAAAAAAGTCTGAAACTTAAATTTAAAGTTAAACAATGCCAGGCTGCAATGCCATTGTGTACGCCAGTCTATCAGATTGCGCAGTGTCACTGTCAGTCACGAATCACTGAAGCGTCAAATCTCAGTTGTCACACCCGGTTGACAGCCGAAGATGTACAGATAGATATACAGAGAAAAAATGCCAGAAATGGACAAAGCAAACCTTTGGCTGTTAGGAGTAAATCGTTGCAGCAAAGCTGGACAGCGCTCTGTTGGCAGTGGATCAAAAGCTAGGCATTTTGCAAACCTGTTAAATCGAACGTAAACAAAGTTTTCGTTTGCGTTTCTGGAGAGGAATTTTGGACAGTGAACAGGTGGTTTCGTTGTTCGACGCCATATCTAACATTGCAAACTCTGTCAAACCCATTCCAACAACCGATGAATGACTTAGTTAGGATAGTGATGAATGGAGAATGGCATACTCACAGTAGCGACTAAGAAGTGAAAAGTTTATCATCCCACTTCCTAAGTGCTTCCTTTCAACATCGCCATAACAGGATCGGTGTAACACCCACATTTATCACCATGTAAATTTATGTCATTGCTTGGTACACATATTTGAACATTGTTTAAATATATAAATAAAAGTGATGGATTTTTTTGTCTACTTGTATTATAAAGTCATAAACACGCAAGCTCCGATACAGAAACTGAGCAGAAATTGTACTGATGAAAAAATAATTTTACGAAAAATATTTTGGGTTGCAAATACAGCACATACACCATTGTTTTCCAAGGGAGGCAACTATAATTATTGTCCAAGCTCGAAGAGTGGTAAGTCAAAGGTACATGTTGTGCAAATCAAAGGTTGCATCTTGCGATGGAATGTAATATCAAAGTGTACGGCTATTGCAGTTTCACGGCATAATGTTAACATGCAGTTGCCTTTTAAAAAATGGCTTTCTATCCTTTCTTTTTACTTGAACTTAAAAAAAGAAGAAGAAGAGAACCACCCACTTCACACAGAAGGGAGCTAATGCAAGTTTGCAGGTCAAATGTGTGTGTGTGTGTGTGTGTGTGTGTGTGTGTGTGCGCGCGCGCGCGCTCGTGTTCGTGCGTGTGTGTTGTGGGGGGGGGGGGGGGGGGGGATTTCATTGATTCTTCTTTTCTTTTATGCTGCTTTACGTAAGTAAGTAAACATGTTGGTTTACGTCCACAGTAGCGAGATCGCTTTTGTATTATTAGGGACAGGGCCGCTTACGTCCACAGAAGCCACATAAATACTTTGCTTTGCGTCCACAGAAGCCACATACATATGGATTATTGGGGGGGAGGGTGGGGGGGGGGGCGAGTACCACTACCAGTGAATAAATCGTCCCAGCGCTCCGACTCACCTCAGCCACCGCCAGAACAATCAATGTTAAAGAGGTGGGGACCCCGCCAGTGCAAAGCGACTTGTGTACTCCGCAACTTGCTCTTTCAACAAAATCAATAGCAGGATAGTGCGGAACAAAAGCACAGAGTGTACACACACACACACACACACACACACACACACACACACACACACACACACACACACACACACACACACACACACACACACACACGCACACACACACACACACACACACAGCAACTGTTGAGGAACAACTCAGCAGCAAGACGATCCCGGCATCCAGCCATGAGAGCCCAGCTCCACCTCCCTCTTCAGATCTCTCCTGCACTCTTAATGGTGGATTATTATATTGATGACAATGTGGGGCTTAATCTCCTCAGCTGTCAGGCTCACGTATTAGGGACAACCCATTAATTTGATGGTGATGATGAAGTGTTGCCTTACATCCTCAGAAACCGTAGGCTTATTAGGTACGGGAACCCAGGACGGCCGCCTCGACTTTCACACAACTCCTGAGCTCTGTGTCCCCATCAGTTTATGTAAACTGTCTCTGATATAATTCGCACACGTCTGCAAATGCAGGTATATATACATATATATATATATATATATTACTGTAATCTCAATTTTTGTTTGTGGAGGTAATCTAGATTGGCTGTCTTTGGTTATAAATTTATGCATAGATTATATAATAAGTTGGCAAAATGAAGTTATAACAGTTAATTATTTTGGATGTTTGTGTGTTTCTATGTGATTCGTATTGCTGAGGAGATTATTAAGTTATTTTTTATAAGCATCCAAGTTTTGACAGATCCAAGCATCATTACCAATCACCATTTAATACAACCTGAATTTGAAACTTCAAAATAAATTGCCGAACAAAACGTAAAGGGACAGCGACCAGCTGACCAACCAACAGTAACATTCTAACAACAACATAACCTTTGTTCACAATTATCACACTGATCTCTCCTGCATTCATGAGGGATATTTTGTCTGAAACCCTTGGTGTCAAGGTCACCATATGACTGTTTATCTTGTGTAGCTGAAATCAAAATGGTCATAAGTTATAGACTGGGATGCCACTAGCAAATCTTAAGTTTTTAGTTCAACAGTTTGACAATACTATAAACTATGCTGGCCACTGAAAATAACAAATTTAGATGTCTCAGCTGAGACGTGTATTTATCAGAATAATCTTTTCTGATAATCAGCACTCAAAAGATGTTACACAAACATAACAACAAAGGCCTGAGTTGCCTACGGTAACTCTTACATGGGAGATTATTATTATGTGAGTAAAATACAAGGTACAGAAACTCTACCAGAGGTACATCCTCTGGTGATGTTTCTGTACCTTGAGGATGTACCTCTGGTGGAGTTTGTGTACCTTGTACTTACTCGCATGGCAGGTGAGCGTTTCGGCAGATGACTCAGGTCTTTGTTGTGTTCGTGTGACATATTTTGAGCACTGATTAACTCCCTTGTTTGTTGATTCTGTGCAAGTTCTCTGGGCCTCTTTCCGTTTTAGATCTTTACTGGTATTTTGATTTTTTCTTCTTTTCCAGACCCATGCCATTGTAGGACATCCACCATGACAGAGAAACAAAGATGCCTGTTTTGCCGAATCAGCAGCGGAGAGGAGAAGAGCACCGTAATTCTGCAAGACGAAGACGGCGTCATCATATTCAAAGACATCCGCCCAGCCACCACCCACCACTATCTGGTGGTGCCCAAACTCCACGTGAATGATGCCAAACACTTGACGGTCCAGGATGTTCCGCTTGTCGAAAAGCTTGTGACTGCAGGGAAAGAGTTCCTCGAGAAGCAGGGAGGGGACGTCGGTGATGCGCGTCTGGGATTTCATTGGCCGCCGTTTCACACCATCGCTCACCTCCACCTGCACGTGATCTCGCCGCAGTCTCAGATGGGCTGGATCGCGCGGGGGGTTTTCATGCCAGGGACTTGGTGGTTCAAAACCCCAGAATGGGTTCTACAGAGACTAAAAGAGGAGACGCAACTGTGACTCAAACTACCTTGTCCCCCCCACCCCCCCCCACCCCACCCCCACCTGCCCCCCCCCTCTCCTGCCCCTCCTGCCCCCCCCAAGAAAGAGAAAATCTTAATTCAGTTTGTTTTGCCTTCAAGTTCAACAACATGATCAGGACCAGGGAATGTAGACAGACCAGTCTGGGTAGCTCTAGGAATGATGCTCGTTGCTGTCAATCTGGCAAAGCAGCAGTATTCCTGTTCTGAAGAACAATGCGCTGTCATTTACTGTGAATGTAGACCCGCGGACCCATGAACTTGATTACGCTAATCCGAAGGTCAGATGGTATGTGCAGGTCTTTTACACACGTAAACCTACAGATCCCTGAACGTTGCTTCACTTCAACTCCTTGTCTATCTTCTTCTTTATTTCCTTCTTCTTTGATTATTTTCTATCTCTCTTCTTACGCCCGACGAACACTCTGTGTCGAAAGCGCTTGTGCTTATTTGTTCCTTGTGTGTCGTCGTATAGGTGAGTACATTTCTCCTGAGCTATTCCATTTTGTCAGCCTCACCAGCAATTGTTCACTCATTCCTACAGATCCCTGAATTTGTTTATGTATCTGATGATCATTGGATAGTTGCTGTTCTGTAGAACTTATCCAGATGACTTTGCGCTTGGTCATAACCAAGGCCAAGAATAAATTGTTAGGATTCATGAATGTTGAGAATATTTGACTGAAACAGAATGTGATATGAATTGTGATACATATATATATATATGTTTACAAGCTTAGTACTATATAATAATAAATAATAATAATAGATAACTTTTGTACAGCGCTGTTCTCTGGTGTACCCAAATTCACTGCGCTTTACATTCTCCAACATTTTCTAGGTTTTACAAACATAATACATATAATTATGACAACTAACAATGTATAATATACAAGTACATGTGCCATATGAGAAACAGCAATATATAAAGAAAATGAATCATTATAATACTACCTACCCTTAATTCCATCTCTCCCAGTCCCCACCCCGCCCCCAACTGACACACACGCACACACACACACACACACACACACACACACACACACACACACACACACACACACACACTCACACGAATATGAAACAGGTAGCGGTTGGCATGTACAAATCAATCAGAAGGCTTGGCGGAAGAAATGCGTTTTTAGGTTAACTTTGAAAGTTGGGAGGGAGGGAGAAGCTCTCAGGTCGGCCGGCAGCGATTCCAGACAGTCAGAGCAGTGTAACCAAAAGAACGTTCACCGAAGGTTTTCAGGTTTGTTTTTGGAATTTTGAGCAGTCTTTCTGTCGAAGAACGAAGGGAGCGCGATGGTTGATATGTGTAGAGAGAAGAAGACAGGTATGGTGGAAGAGTGCCGTCAAAGTGACGGAAAGCGAGCGTTGCGAGCTTGTACTGAATGCGGTATTTCACTGGGAGCCAGTGGAGTTCTTTCAAAAGCGGTGTGACATGATCACGCTTCGATCTTTTCAAGATGAGCCGTGCGGCGTTGTTCTGGATCTTTTGTATGCGCGCGATTCGTTCATCGGCTACTCCTGCGAACGTAGCATTGCAGTAGTCAATATATGTTTCACCTCGGAGAACGTGACAAATTAAATCTACTAATACCCAAAAGCTCAGTCTTTTGCAACAATATTTGCTTTGCCACAAACATTGACTTAATGCCTGGCACTGAAGCAGTTATTGATACAGCACAAAAACTTGTTGTATAGTTTAACTTTAAAACCACACACACACAACACACACACACACACACACACACACACACACACACACACACACACACACATGTATGCCACACAAGCACGCACACACGGCTCACACATACACACGGCTTACACATGTATCACACACACACACACGCACATACACACACACACACACACACACACACACACACACACACACACACACACACACACACACACACACACACACACACACACACACACACACACACACACACACACACACACACACACACACACACACACACACACACACACACACACACACACACACACACACACACACACACACACACACACACATTGAGTGTGACACAGGTAAATCTCTCGCAGGTAAAATACTAAGTACGACAAAGACAGTGAACACCAACATCCAATTAGCGGAGTTAGTTGTTGGATTTTAACGTCCCGTCAGTCGGATAGGGTCACCTTAGGACCAATCACACATTTAACGTTCTTTTACACCAGTAAGTAAACATGGTGCTTAACGTCTACAGAAACCGTAAGGCTCATTAGGGACGGGGAGAAGGGGGAAAGGAGGGGGTATGGAGGTGGGGGGGGGGGGGGGGGAGAGGGAGATTATATACCTATCGCTACACTGTCACCACCAGAATGACTTTTGCATTAAGGTGGGCAGCGATGAGAGCCATTTTAACGTTTCATTAATTGTGAGGGACAAAGTCACAAGACAGTGTCCACAGACCACAACTTTTGAAGAGAAAGGAGAGCCGAAGCTGATTCGAACCGAAGTCCCTCTGCCGCTTACCAGCCTAACGCCTTACCGCTAGGCCACACCGCTCACACACTTTTACACCAGTTCAAAATACCTCGCTAAATCACAAGTTTGTCTAATTCACTGTTACGTCAAAATCCAGCCAACTGTCCAGATCTCGGTATCCATCTACGCGCTGTAACCCATGTTTTGGTGCGTCAAAAACCACGCATTTTCCATTCCCAATGACTTGGTACCTAGGTAGGTAGTGTTGCTTAATGTCCTCAGATGTCAGTTGACATATTAGGGACAAGCTGAGACCAATGCCGAAGCATGGTTCAATATAGCTTTACGTCCACGGAAACCAGAAGGCTCGTTAGGACGGACAGCCCAGGACGGCCACCTCGACTCTCACACAGCTCCTGAACTATGAGACTTGGTACCTATCTATATTCCGTCTAGCACTCGCCAAGGGAACCACAGGACCGTAACTTGAGGAAAAAGTTCTCACTGGACCGTAACGGAAAAGTACACACTGGACGTAAGTGGCAAGTCCCACTGGACCGTAAGTGGCAAGTCCCACTGGACCGTAAGGGGAAAGTACACACTGGACCGCAAGGGGAAAGTACACTCTGGATTTGTAAGGGGAAAGTATACACTGGACCGTAAGGGGAAAGTACACTCTGGACCGTATGGGGAAAATACACTCTGGATTGTAAGGGGAAAGTACACAGTGGGCCGTAAGGGGAAAGTACACACTGGATTGTAAGGGGGAAGTACACACTGGATTGTAAGGGGGAAGTACACTCTGGATTGTAAGGGGAAAGTACACTGTGGATTGTAAGGGGAAAGTACACACTGGACCATAAGGGAAAAGACACCCCGGAAAGTACACACTGGCTAGTGAGAACAAAGTACACATTGCGCCGTAAGGGGAAACTACTAACTGGACCGGAATGGAAAGTACACATTGGACTGTAAGGGAAGTGGTTAGGGGGTTGCACACATTGGATTGAAGGAATAAAGTACACACCTGACCGTAAGGGGAAACTACACACTTGACCGTAAGGTGAAAAGTACACATTGAAACCGTAAGGGAAATGTACACACTGGACCGTCAGGGGGATGCACACCCAGCATCGTAAGAATAAAGTACACACTGGACCGTAAGGGGCCAACTACACACTGGACCGTACGGCGAAAAGTACACATTGAAACCTTAAGGGAAATGTACACATTGGACCGTAAGGAGAAAGTACACATCATTTGGACATCTAGGGGAAGGTACAAACTGCATGGACCGTATCAGTGGGAGATCTAGGGGAAGGTACAAACTGCATGGACCGTATCAGTGGGAGAAGTACACACTGGACCATGAAGTTAAAGCATCCAGGACCGTATGGGATGGGTACTCACTGGACTGAGTAAGGAAAATGTACGCAAAAGAAAAGAAAAGAAAAGAAAATCAAAAACAAAATCGAGACCAGTCTCATCATGTTTACACCATTCTCGCGAACTTGAACTCTTTAGGCTGTCTAGGACTGTACCGTGGTCTAGTTCATTGTTTCTGGATTTCTCCTCTCCCAGTCAGTCAACATCTTTGTCAGCCTGAAAGTGGGTCAACGTCCGTCAGTTTGTGATAAAACAAAGAGATTTCGGTACTTGGTGGAAACGGTCGTCATTGGCTATATTCCCTGCGGTCGTCGGCCACGTGTGCACACATGTGCGCACCTACGCACACACACACACACACACACACACACACACACACACACACACACACACACACACACACCAGCGTACGCACGCACGCACACACACGCACGCATACACACTCACATATACACACGCACAATCGCACGCACGCGGCACGCACACACACACACACAAACACTGACACACACACGCAACCGCACCGACGCACACACACACACACTATACACACACGCACGCACGCACGCACGCACGCACGCACACACACACACAAGCACTAACAAATTCAGATATTTGCCGCTACTGTTTTTTTTATTAAGGCAACTGAGTTAAGGAACTGCCTTGCCCCCAAACACAGCAACAACAAAACCGAATTTTGCTTTCAGTTCAAACGGGCGGGGGGAATGGAGCGGGTGAAGGTAGGGTGGGGGGGGGGGGGGGGAGGGGGGGTAGAGAGGAACAGAAAGGGGGAGGGGGAGGGAGGGAGGGAGGGAAGGGGGTGGACAAGAGGTAGAGGGAGCTGTATCACTATAATACTACTAATAATAAAGATGATTGCTAGAGCGCCGATCTGCCGCGCAAGGTTGGAGCACAGGGCGCTTTTGACAGGAACAACTGACATAATTCGAACACAAACACGAACAGAAGAGACTCCACACGTTCTCCAGTGAACCAAGGCGTACAACTGCTTCTCTCTCAGACTCGCACAGGGAGAGTGCATGACTGAGATAAGAGCCGTTGTTCCGGCGTGGTCTTGGCCCCGTGGACATGTAGCGCGCATCCCCGGGGAGGACGGGGGCTAGGCTGGGTCGGTCACTTCTCAGAGTCAGCGGTGGACATCGCGGGTTAGCATTCAGCGTCGCCCAGAACCTTCGTGCCTTCCAGCACCGCTCCCGTCAGCGTGTTCACGCAGAAACAGTGTCCTGTACACACACACACATACACGGATACACACACATACACACACGGATACACACACCATAAACACGGATACACACACACACACACACACACACACACACACACACACACACACACACACACACACACATACACGGATACACACACAACACACACACACACACACACACACACACACAACACACACACACACACACACACACACACCACACAATACACATACACCACGCAACACAAACACACCACACACACACACACACACACACACACACACACACACACACACACACACGGATACACACACACACACACACACACACACACACACACACACACACACACACACACACACACACTCCTCCAGTACACACACACACAAACGGATACACACACACACACACACACACACAAACACACACACACACACGGATAACACACACACACACCCACACACACACACACACACACACACACACCACACACACACACACACACACACACACACC
>JABMCL010001673.1:147500-157500 GCA_018857735.1 Alviniconcha marisindica | reverse complement strand
GAGGAGATAAAGAGTGCCGCTTCAGTGGCGTAACCAATCCTGACGGAATTTGGAGGACTTCAGGTGCCGGAAAGCGAGGCTTGGATTGTGCACCCGGTATAAGTTATCATTTTGATGTGATCGGAAATGGAACGTTATGTTTTCTGCCATTTGTCCGTAATTCTTAACCCCTTCACTGTCCCAAACAGGTAAAATTTACCGGCTGAAAAGTGCACCCATACACGCCTGAAAAACAGTATATTTGACGGGTTCCTATAAGGAATCTACTTTCAGTACTGTGCATCTTGATAGAGGTTTTTTCACGTGCTCATGCGAAAGGGGGGAAAAGCGGTAATGATTTCAAATTTGGCACTTCTGTTGGTCGTTTTCCGAGTGACACGCTGGCAAGCATGGCAGTGAAAGGGTTAAAATACCTTTTGTGTGTTTAGATCCCCCCCACCACCCCTACCCCCCAAAAACCCCGCAAACACTGGAGGTGTGAGCCATGTCCATGATGTTTTAAAATTAAAAACAACAACAACAACAACAACAACAAAAAACAACACCCAAATGTAAGTTGTTGTTGTCGATCGCTTTTATATAGCGCTATTCTCCGCTCTCGAGCAGACTCGCTGCGCTCGCATGTGATTCTACACGAGTAATTAAGACTATACACTAACTTTCGAGAACATCGCTTCTTGCTGTGTAGTTATCTCTTCGCTTACCTGAGCGCATGGACCCTTAGGGTAAACGGCTGTCGTGGTCGAGCTTAATGCATTATAGCTGACAAGTCTGCGCGTGGTACAACTAGCATGCAATCCCATACTTATTATATCTACGCCGCCTTGGCTTGGTTTGTCTTACAATACGGCTGATACCGGCGAGAACACCTAGGCTTGGGCTGTGTCACAACACACTGACACCAGCAAGAACACCGAGGCTTGGGCTGTGTCACAACACACTGACACCAGCAAGAAAACCAGGCTTGGCTTGTCCACCATGTCCAGCACTGATTTGTCACAACACACTATACCAGCGACAACCAGGCTTGGGCTGTGTCACAACACACTGACACCAGCAAGAAACCCAGGGGCTGTAAATGACGGACCCTTGATAGTCACAACTGATACCAGCAAGAACACCTAGGCTAGCTGTGTCACAACACACTGACACCAGCAAGAACACCCAGGCTTGGGCTATGTCACAACACAACTGATACCAGCAAGAACACCTAGGCTAGGGCTGTGTCACAGCACACTGACACCAGCAAGAACACCGAGGCTCGGGCTGTGTCACAACACACTGACACCAGCAAGAACACCAAGGCTCGGGCTGTGTCACAACACAACTGATACCAACAAAAACACCGAGGCTTGGGCTGTGTCACAACACACTGACATCAGCAAGAATACCTAGGCTTGGGCTGTGTCACAACACAACTGATACCAACAAGAACACCGAGGTTTGGGCTGTGTCACAACACAACTGACACCATTAAAAACACCGAGGCTTGGGCTGTGTCACAATACACTGACACCATTAAAAAACACCGAGGCTTGGGCTGTCACAACACCACTGATACCATTAAGAACATCGAGGCTCGGGTTGTGTCACAACACACAACTGACACATAAAAACACCGAGGCTTGGGCTTGTCACAACACAACTGATACCAAAAAACACCGAGGCTTGGGCTGTGTCACAATACACTGACCCAACAAGCACGAGGCTTGGGCTGTGTCACAGCAATGACCCACAAGAGCACGAGGCTTGGGCTGTCACAGCACACTGACTACCAGAGAACAGAGGCTTGGGCTGTGTCACAACACACACTGATATTTCAACACAGAACCACCGAGGCTTGGGCTGTGTCACAAACAACTGACACCATTAAAAAACACCGAGGCTTGGGCTGTCACAACACCACTGATACCAGCCAGAACATCGAGGCTCGGGTTGTGTCACAACACACAACTGATATCAACAAGAACACCAAGGCTTGGGCTGTGTCACAACACAACTGACTATCATTACACCAGCTTGGCGTGTCACAACACTACACATTAAAAACACGAGCTTGGGCTGTGTCACAATACAGCACTTGGACTACCAACTGAAAGAAAACAAGGCTTGGGCTGTGTCACAACACACTGACATCAGCAAGAATACCTAGGCTTGGGCTGTGTCACAACACACTGACACCAGCAAGAACACCGAGGCTTGGGTTGTGTCACAACACAACTGATATCAACAAGAACACCAAGGCTTGGGTTGTGTCACAACACAACTGATACCAGCAAGAACACCGAGGCTACACTATACTACTCTCATGTGTTGCATAGTTATAATGGAGACTATCTTCCGCCACGATACGCTCCAGTATCCACCCTCCAGAAACGGAGATAAGTCCTCCGAAGACGGTGTGCGGCTGCCCGTGTGGCGGTGTTATAACAGAACGGTCGCACACGCAATCCTCTCCCCAAATGGAGTGCATTTGTCAATAATTATACAGTTACAAATACCGGGTGAGTGAATGTTGTTGTTGTTGTTGATCGCCATTCTTGAGCAGACTGACTGCGCTCGCATGTTATTGTACTTCTTCCTTCCTTCAGGTGATGCTTAATGTCCTCGGATGTCGGTTGACATATTAGGGACAAGCTGAGACCAATGCGTGAGCATGGTTCAATATTGCTTTACGTCCACGGAAACCATGAGGCTCGTTAGGACGGACAGCCCAGGACGGCCACCTCGATTTTAACACAGCTCCTGAACTATGTTACTGTACACGAGTGACTAGCTTAATTGCTATAGCGCGTTTTTGAATATCCACCGAAGTGGTGTACTTACAGCGCTCAGTGTTCAGCTGGGGAATGCACAACAGCAACATTATTTTTACACTTTCAGCAACATTATTTTTACACTTTCAGCAACATTTTAAAAAAAATAGTTTCAGCAACATTATTTTTACACTTTCAGCAACATTATTTTTACACTTTCAGCAACATTATTTTTTAGTTTCAGCAACATTATTTTTTTACACTTTCAGCATTTAAAAAAAATAACAATNTAGTTTCAGCAACATTATTTTTTACTTTCAGCAACATTATTTTGACAGTTTCAGCAACATTATTTTTAGTTTCAGCAACATTTTGACAGTTTCAGCAACATTATTTTGACAGTTTCAGCAACATTATTTTTACACTTTCAGCAACATTATTTTTACACTTTCAGCAACATTATTTTTACACTTTCAGCTAAAAAAATGTTTGTTTCAGCAACATTATTTTTACACTTTCAGCAACATTATGTTTACACTTTCATCAAACTCATTTTCGCCGCAACAAAGAACGCAAATTCAAAGAAGAAATCGACTTGTACAGCTTACCTCAAGAACGACTCGCTGAGCAACTAAAGAAAAGAACATGGTCGACAAATACTTTTTCAAATTGTCTTTGGGATTCCAGTCCATCCTATGTAATCTGGAAGGAGATGCTTTTGTCTGAACAAATACGTAGACCTAAATTAAGAAATAAAATTATGAAGTTGCCTTTCACCCCCCAAAAAGACAGAATTCGCTCTATTACACAGACAAAAGCAAACCCGGACCAACTACCTGCACGAAAGGCAAACGAAAATAAGTAAGCATGCAGCCAATTAAAGTTACCTTGCTGGTAAATGTGTCCGTGCGAAATAAAAGGTTTTCCTTCGGGTCGGACGCTATCCTGGCATTTATAGACAGTTGGAGATAAGGACGGTCGGCTGGACACGAGAAGTTCGGACTGAAACCACAGAGATAAGACACAAAAATGGATCCAGCTCTTATTGCCTTTCTACAGTGAAACACCCAATTCTCAAGCACGCGCCCCAGCTTTCCGTATACGCGCTCGATCCTACGCACTTCTTAGCATTGTTCTCTGAAATGAGATTTAGAGCAAGTCGTTTGGGGTCACGCGGGCATTTATTTTTGGATTTGCAGTGAAAACCACGCGAGATTTTACGTGACTGTAAGAGAAACTGTTTACGACAGATAAAGTGAGGCGACTTTCTATCAAACTACACACACACACACACACACACACACACACACACACACACACACACACACACACACACACACACACACAAAACGAACAACCACCATCACCACCACCACAACAACACACACCAACCAAAATAAAACAACAACACACACACACTACCACCACCACCACCATCACCACCACCAGAGTGGAGGCTCAACCGCGGATATCGCCCGATAAAGACCGGAGAGACCGTGGACCGCCGCCAGAACAATGCGACTAGTGCACTGCGCAATAGCTATTTCAACTGCCGTACTTGGGCAGTCACAAAGACAATGTCCGTTGCACTGCTGTTGAGGAACAACCCGAAACGAAAGAAGTCTAACTTTCGCAGCCTAGCTCCACCTCCCTGCTCATGATCTCTTCTGGGCTAACTTGAGGGTCCAGCTCCACCTCCCTGCTCATGATCTCTTCTGGGCTAACTTGAGGGTCCAGCTCCACCTCCCTCCTCTTGATCTCTTCTGGGCTAACTTGAGGGTCCAGCTCCACCTCCCTGCTCATGATCTCTTCTGGGCTAACTTGAGGGTCCAGCTCCACCTCCCTGCTCATGATCTCTTCTGGGCTAACTTGAGGGTCCAGCTCCACCTCCCTGCTCATGATCTCTTCTGGGCTAACTGAGGGTCCAGCTCCACCTCCCTCCTCTTGATTTTCTGGGCTAACTTGAGGGTCCAGCTCCACCTCCCTGCTCTGATCTCTTCTGGGCTAACTTGAGGGTCCAGCTCCACCTCCCTGCTCATGATCTCTTCTGGGCTAACTTGAGGGTCCAGCTCCACCTCCCTCCTCTTGATCTCGCCTGGAACCCTGTGGTAATGACACACACACGTGTCACACCACACACTTTTGTGTGTGTGTGTGTGTGTGTTGTGTGTGTGTGTGTGTGTGTGTGTGTGTGTGTGCGTGTATGTCGGCGTTGTGTGACAATTTTAACTGGGCCGCAGTCAAGGACGATAACACAGCCTGGACGTTTTGAATCGCTGGGAAATCGATGTGTCTGTCCGGCCGGCCGGCAGCCGTTTCTACGTACACTATAATAATGATTATGTCGTGGATCGTGACAGTGATTTGAATCTTTGGATTCTGACTGACCACGAGACCTTAGACAGTGCTCAACCCTGTCATCTTTTAAAGCCAAACTGAAAACCTTCCTCTTCTCACAGTATTTCCATCCTAACTAATATCAGTACCCAGTTTCTGCTAGCCATTGTGTGTGTGTGTGTGTGTGTGTGTGTGTGTGTGTGTGTGTGTGTGTGTGTGTGTGTGTAGTGAGTGTTTGTTTTTCCGTATAATACTTTATGTAAATTGTTTTGGTAAGACTGTGCTCTACATGTGTAGAGAATATCATATTTAGGTTAATATGTATCATGTGAGCGCTCAGGGCGTTGATGAGCGCATGATAAATGTTACATGATTATTATTACTGTGTCGTCTGGAGTGACCCAGGTTTGAAACCGTGCACTCTGTGACATCAGTAATTTGCTGGTGTGTATTTTTACTGGTGCAGTGTAATAATGTATGTGACATGACACGGTGATACAGGCTAACGGCACCGTGCGACCACTGAATGAACAAACAAATAAACGAGTACATCTATAGCTTCGATGGGGGATTGGCGGTTATGTCAATCACGTTGCGACCACTGAATGAACAAACAAATAAACAAGTACATCTATAGCTTCGATGGGGGATTGGCGGTTATGTCAATCACGTTGCGACCACTGAATGAACAAACAAATAAACAAGTACATCTATAGCTTCGATGGGGGATTGGCGGTTATGTCAATCACGTTGCGACCACTGAATGAACAAACAAATAAACAAGTACATCTATAGCTTCGATGGGGGATTGGCGGTTATGTCAATCACGTTGCGACCACTGAATGAACAAATAAACAAGTACATCTATAGCTTCGGTGGGGGATTGGCGGTTATGTCAATCACGTTGCGACCACTGAACGAACAAACAAATAAACAAGTACATCTATAGCTTCGTGGGGGATTGGCGGTTATGTCAATCACGTTGCGACCACTGAACGAACAAACAAATAAACAAGTACATCGATAGCTTCGATGGGGGATTGGCGGTTATGTCAGTCACGTTGCGACCACTGAACGAACAAACAAATAAACAATACATCTATAGCTTCGATGGGGGATTGGCGGTTATGTCAATCACGTTGCGACCACTGAACGAACAAACAAATAAACAAGTACATCTATAGCTTCGATGGGGGATTGGCGGTTATGTCAATCACGTTGCGACCACTGAACGAACAAACAAATAAACAAGTACATCTATAGCTTCGATGGGGGATTGGCGGTTATGTCAATCACGTTGCGACCACTGAACGAACAAACAAATAAACAAGTACATCTATAGCTTCGATGGGGGATTGGCGGTTATGTCAATCACGTTGCGACCACTGAACGAACAAACAAATAAACAAGTACATCTATAGCTTCGATGGGGGATTGGCGGTTATGTCAATCACGTTGCGACCACTGAACGAACAAACAAATAAACAAGTACATCTATAGCTTCGATGGGGGATTGGCGGTTATGTCAATCACGTTGCGACCACTGAACGAACAAACAAATAAACAAGTACATCTATAGCTTCGATGGGGGATTGGCGGTTATGTCAATCACGTTGCGACCACTGAACGAACAAACAAATAAACAAGTACATCTATAGCTTCGATGGGGGATTGGCGGTTATGTCAATCACGTTGCGACCACTGAACGAACAAACAAATAAACAAGTACATCTATAGCTTCGATGGGGGATTGGCGGTTATGTCAATCACGTTGCGACCACTGAACGAACAAACAAATAAACAAGTACATCTATAGCTTCGATGGGGGATTGGCGGTTATGTCAATCACGTTGCGACCACTGAACGAACAAACAAATAAACAAGTACATCTATAGCTTCGATGGGGGATTGGCGGTTATGTCAATCACGTTGCGACCACTGAACGAAAAACAAATAAACAAGTACATCTATAGCTTCGATGGGGGATTGGCGGTTATGTCAATCACGTTGCGACCACTGAACGAACAAACAAATAAACAAGTACATCTATAGCTTCGATGGGGGATTGGCGGTTATGTCAATCACGTTGCGACCACTGAACGAACAAACAAATAAACAAGTACATCTATAGCTTCGATGGGGGATTGGCGGTTATGTCAATCACGTTGCGACCACTGAACGAACAAACAAATAAACAAGTACATCTATAGCTTCGATGGGGGATTGGCGGTTATGTCAATCACGCTGATTGGACGAGGCACACACACACACTCACGCACATACATTCATTCAAATACACACTCACACACACACGCGCGCATACAATACACACGCATGCACGCACACACACACACTCACGCACACACTCACATTCATTCAAATACACACTCACACACACACGCGCGCATACAATACACACGCATGCACGCACACACACATACTCACGCACATACACACATTCAAATACACACTCACTCACACACGTGCGCATACAATACACACGCCTGTACGCACATTCACACACAGACAAACACGCGCGTGCACACACGTGATCGTTGTTTGACGCCCAGTCAATCATGACGGTTATATTAGCGATGCACTAACGTTAAAAACAACACACAGACGTACACACGTAAATACAAGACACAGACGCACAAACGTAAAAACAACACACAGACGTACACACGTAAATACAAGACACAGACGCACAAACGTAAAAACAACACACAGACGTACACACGTAAATACAAGACACAGACGCACACACGTAAAAACAACACAAAGATGCACACACGTACACGTAAAAAGAGTAGATGTACACATGTAAAAAACAGCACACAGATGCACACACGTAAAAACAATACACAGACGCACATACGTAAAAACCGGCAACACACAGAAAAACACACGTAAAAACAACACAAAGATGCACTCACGTACACTAAAAACAACACACAGATGCACACACGTAAAAACAGCACAAAGATGCACACACGTAAAAAACAGCACACATATGTTCACACGTAAAAACAGCACACAGATGCACACACGTAAAAAAAACCCCACAGATGCACACACGTAAAAAACAACACACAGATGTTCACACGTAAAAACAACACACAGATGCACACACGTAAAAAACAACACACAGATGCACACACGTAAAAACAGCACAAAGATGTACACACGTAAAAAACAACACACAGATGCACACACGTTCACGTAAAAGCAACACACAAACGCACACACGTAAAAAAACAGCACACAGATGCACACACGTAAAAAACAACACACAGACGCACACATGTAAAAACAACATAGATGCATATAAACATAAAAAACAGCACACAGACGCACAACTGACGAAAGAGGTTTATTGATCATGTTGCAACAGAAATCACACGAGAATAAATAGCAACACTGGAATAAAACTCTTCGCATTCAAGGCCTGGTCGCAGTTACACATCCACTTTCCGTTGCCGTTTTCCCACGCTCTTTTGAGTATGGAACGACTACTAGTTCTTGACCGGGACAGCGTCACCCAGAACTTTGAGGTCGCGATGGCTCCGCGGTATGACCAACAGGACGACTGCTACGCGATCAGTCTGGTCCCCGGTAGCTCATAATATATATATATATATATATATATATATATATATATATATATATATATATATATATATATATATACCGTCAGAATTGTTGCCATGCGATGAATGGAACAGAAGAGGAAACTTAATGTTTTACGCCTAATTTGGATCGACAATCTCAACGCTTTCAAGTTGTTTATCCGATGTATTTCTGTAATAGAGATCCATAGAAGAATCCTAGATTAACCAACTGGTCCATCACAGACACTATATTTCGCGCACCCAGATCTTGATCTGCGATCCATTTTCGGGTACGCATTCTCTACGTATCCTGAATTAACTGTGAACGCACAGCGAATGAAATGTCAATAAGCGACAATTGAGACACACCGCATAAACTTTAACAAGAACAGAAATTTCCGAGAGAAAAAAGGCTTTTAAATATGCATGCACTGGCAAAGGCGTTTTGTCGGAACATTATGCTAATACAATTAGGATGTAATGTAAAAGTAATACATTTCACCAGAACTTCTTTCCTTTCTTCTACTGAATACACCGTTTCCACAAAAATATCACGCAAAATTCTTCCAGAGTTTTGTCACATAAATTATATAAGAGGACAAAAAACCGGTAGAATCACAGTTGCCATGAAAATGGGTCAACGACAAAAACGCAACAAAAGTAAAGAAGCTCTAACAGCAGTGTGTCAACAACAACAAAACGAGACCACATCTCGTCTAGATTCTGACGGTATTAAACACTAGCAACAAGTTCAAAATGACCAAAAACTGGTACGAATGGATAAAATGTAACAGAGGTTATTAAGCAAACCAATTCAACTAAAATCATCGTGCAAAAATGTCGCTTACATAAAGTCCAAGGAAAGGTAACGCTCCTGTTTGTTTGTTTGTTTGTTTGGTTTTGTGTGTGTGAGTGTGTGTGTGTGTGTGTGTGTGTGTGTGTGTGTGTGTGTGTGTGTGTGTGTGTGTGTGTGTGTTTGGACCGAATCCAGAAACAAGTCAAGCGCCGTTTTTCCAGGTTTCGCCACCTGTCCCACGTACTTTTCAGCAGCGCTGTTCGCCCCGACTTCGCCACCTGTCCCACAGCTCTGTTCGCCCTTACTTCGCCACCTGTCCCACAGCTCTTCAGCAGCAACACAGGCCTTCAGCAGCGCCGTTTGTCCCGACTTAGCCACATGTTCCACAGCACTTACAGCAGCGCTGTTCGCCCCGACTTCGCCATCTGTCCAACAGCACTTCAGCAGCGTCCTTTGTTCCGACTTCGCCACTTGCCGAGCAACTCTTCAGCAGTGGCGTT
>JABMCL010001673.1:105000-142500 GCA_018857735.1 Alviniconcha marisindica | reverse complement strand
ACCGATAAGACAAAAGACAGGACCGCCACAGCCATCAATTAACACTGACATCTTCACAACCGATAAGACAAAAGACAGGACCGCCACAGCCATCAATTAACACTGACATCTTCACAACCGATAAGACAAAAGACAGGACCGCCACAGCCATCAATTAACACTGACATCTTCACAACCGATAAGACAAAAGACAGGACCGCCACAGCCATCAATTAACACTGACATCTTCACAACCGATAAGACAAAAGACAGGACCGCCACAGGCATCAATTAACACTGACATCTTCACAACCGATAAGACAAAAGACAGGACCGCGACAGCCATCAATTAACACTGACATCTTCACAACCGATAAGACAAAAGACAGGACCGCGACAGCCATCAATTAACACTGACATCTTCACAACCGATAAGACAAAAGACTGGACCGCGACAGCCATCAATTAACATTGGCATCTTCACAAACGATACGACAAAAGACAGGACCGCGACAGCCATCAATTAACATTGACATCTTCACAACCGATACGACAAAAGACAGGACCGCGACAGCCATCAATTAACACTGACATCTTCACAACCGATAAGACATAAGACTGGATCGCGACAGCCATTAATTAACACTGACATCTTCACAACAGATAAGACAAAAGACTGGACCGCGGCAGGCATTAATTAACACTGACGTCTTCACAACCGCCAAGGGCGGGCGTAAGGCTGGACCACGACAGGCAACACTGTCGTCTTCACAACCGCCAAGGGCGGGCATAAGACTGGACCACGACAGGCATTAACACAGACTTCTTCACAACCGCCAAGGGCGGACATAAGACTGGACCGTGACAGGCAACACTGACGTGTTCACAAACAGGCATTAACACAGACTTCTTCACAACCGCCAAGGGCGGACGTAAGACTGGACCGTGACAGGCAACACTGTCGTGTTCACAAACAGGCATTAACACAGACTTCTTCACAACCGCCAAGGGCGGACATAAAACTGGACCGTGACAGGCAACACTGACGTGTTCACAAACAGGCATTAACACAGACTTCTTCACAACCGCCAAGGGCGGACATAAGACTGGACCGTGACAGGCAACACTGACGTGTTCAAAACCCCAGGCATTACACAAAAGACGTGTTCACAACCGCCAAGGGCGGACATAAGACTGGACCGTGACAGGCAACACTGACGTGTTCACAAACAGGCATTAACACAGACTTCTTCACAACCGCCAAGGGCGGACATAAGACTGGACCGTGACAGGCAACACTGACGTGTTCACAACCGCCAAGGGCGGACATGAGACTGGACCGTGACAGTCAACACTGACGTGTTCACAACCGCCAAGGGCGGACATAAGACTGGACCGTGACAGGCAACACTGACGTGTTCACAAACAGGCATTAACACAGACTTGTTCACAACCGCCAAGGGCGGACATAAGACTGGACCGTGACAGGCAACACTGACGTGTTCACAACCGCCAAGGGCGGACATGAGACTGGAGCACGACATGCAGGCATTAACACGGAATTCTTCACAATCGCCAAGGGAGGGCATAAGACTGGACGCACAACAAACAAAAGTGAACGCTACCCACAAAAGCGGCCACCCCCCCAAATCAACGATCTGGCAACTCATTATCGAATTTCTAGATTCGTCGTCGAACTCTCTTTGAAGGACAGACATGTATACAAGACAACCAATACTCTGTGCTTCTTAAAGCCGCTCAACGTTTTGGAAATGTGGCGTTTGACGTGTTTCACGTGCTGCACACAGCAGGCGGTCTGGGGGGTGTGCACTCACCGGGACAGAGGTCAGGCCCTTTGTCTTCAGGCGCCCGCCTCAGCGCCTGTTGCATGTGGGGACTGTGTCTCAGCACGCTGTACACCTCTGTGGCAGAGAGGGGCAGTGTGAGACAGCGGTGCGGTGCTCGGGTTTTAACGTTCTGCCCTGTCCACCGCACAAGGTCATCTCATGGCGAACAAGCAACGTCACAGATCAACAGACATTCCCTTTTTTTTCTCTCTCTCTCTCTCCCCAGTCCCTCCCTCTCGCACCATCTCTCACTCCTTCGCCACCACTATCTCATTCTCCCCCCCCCCCTTCACTATCCCTCTCTCCCCCCCCCCCCCCTCATATCCCTCTCTCCTCCACCCGCCCCCTATCCCTTCCTCTCACCCACCCTATATCCATCACACCCCCTCTCATACCCCACCCTCTCCCAAACCTCTCTTCTCTCCCCCCCTCCCGTCTCCTCCCTACTCTCCTTCCCCCAGCCTCTATTCCTTCCTCTCCACATCAACCGCCCCCCCCACCCCCCCCGCCCCAAATTTCCCTTCCGCTCTCCGCCCAACCTCCCTCTCTCCTCCCCCTACACTAATCCCTGCTCCCCCGCCCCCCCCCCCTTCCGCTCTTCTCCATCTCAACCTCTATCCCTCCCTCTCTTCTCGCCCCACACATATCCCCCCCCCCCTTCCCATCCACTCTCCTCCCCCCCCCCCCCCCCTCTATCCCTCCCTCTCTCCTCGCCCCACACTATATCCCCCCTTCCCATCCACTCTCCTCCCCTCCCCCCCCCAACTCTATCCCCCTCTCTCCTCGCCCCACACTATATCCCCCCCTTCCCATCCACTCTCCTCCCCCCCCCCAACCTCTATCCCTCTCTCCTCGCCCCACACTATATCCCCCCCTTCCCATCCACTCTCCTCCCCCCCCCCCCCCAACCTCTATCCTCCCTCTCTCCTCGCCCCACACTATATCCCCCCCTTCCCATCCACTCTCCTCCCCCCCCCCCCAACCTCTATCCCTCCCTCTCTCCTCGCCCCACACTATATCCCCCCTTCCCATCCACTCTCCCCCCCCCCCCCCCCATCTCATCCTCCCTCTCTCTCCCCACACTATACCCCCCCTTCCCCCCCCCCCCCCCCAACCTCTATCCCTCTCTCCTCGCCCCACTATATCCCCCCCTTCCCATCCACTCTCCTCCCCCCCCCCCCCAACCTCTATCCTCCTCCCCCTCGCCCCACACTATATCCCCCCTTCCCATCCCTCCTCCCCCACCCACCTCTTCCCCCTCTCTCCTCCCCCACCTATATCCCCCTCCTCCTCCCCCCACCTAAACCCTCCCCTTCCCTCCCTCTCTCCCCCCCCACCTCATCCCCCCTCTGCCACCTATCCCCCCCTTCCCATCCACTCTCCTCCCCCCCCCCCAACCTCTATCCCTCCCTCTCTCCTCCCCCACACTATATCCCCCCTTCCCATCCACTCTCCTCCCCCCCCCCCCCAACCTCTTCTCGTCACCTTCCCCCCTTTCTCCCTCTCTCTCACATCCCCTCTCTCCCCCAACCTGCATCCCTCCTTCTACCTCCCGCCCCCACTTCTCTGCCTCCCTCAACAACCATCTCTACCTCCTCCCCCACTGTCTCTCCCTCCCCCACCACACCATCTCTACCCCCTCCCTTTCCTTCCATGAGAAGGAAAACAAAAACAAAAAACTTAAAACAAAAAGCAAACAAAAACGAATATTGCAATAAAAACTTTTTTCAATGTTTGAACACCACAAAATCACACACACTTTTCACTGAAACACACGCTGGCTACTAAAAACATACGCACTAACACGCACACACATACATGCGCGCACACATACATACATACACACACACTCGCACACACACGCACGCACGCAGGCACACACACACACATAAACACACTCACCCACCCACCCACCCACACCCATACCCTTAAACCCACCCACACGTACAGATCACCTGACAGACAGCTGGAGGTTTCCGACGCGGAGCCGTCCTCGCTGCTGGTCCAGCCGCAGTCATTACCGACGCTGCTGAGCGTAACCTGCAAGCAGCCTTCGTGGACGTCGTCGGCGTCGTCGTCGTCGTCACTCGCCTCGCTGTTGGGCACCACCTCATCGTCACCACCTGAATCACCAGCGAGCCGCCTGGGCGACCCTGACCCGAGAACCTCAAACGGACCTGAGGTGGGCTGAAGGGCTGACTCGCTGGGATCTGCTGGCCACCGCGTCGGCGCCAGCCCAGGAGTTTTGCCGCGGAACCTCGAGAGCCCGGGTTTTGCCGAGAGCCCGGGTTTTGCCGAGAGCCCGGGCCCCGAGGCGTGCCCCCCTCCGGGAGCCCCTGGGACCGACAGAGGCAGCCCCAGCTCCTGGGCGGACGCTGCCGCTTTGAGCAGCCCGCAGTCGAACTCCGAGGCGGCTGGGGAAGGGGGCACCGTGGCAGAGGCACCGCGCGGAGTCCAGGCGGAACTTGCACAGCGAGTGGCGGAGGTCGGAGGATGAAGCCTCCTTGTCCCTGAGGGCGGACTGTGTCCGAGGCCTCGTGGGGTGGGGCCTTCTCCTGGAGAAGCTGCTCTGTACGCTGGCGCAGAAGCGGTGAACTCTGCTCTGCCGAGTGGTTGTACTGCGGCGTTGGAGAAAGGTCCTAGACGGCTTTGCTGAGGTGTAGTGCTAGGTGATCGTGTTGCGGCGTTGGCATATGGTCTTAGACGGCTTTGTTGAGGTGTAGAGCTAGGCGACTGTGTTGCGGCGTTGGAGAAAGGCCCTGGACGGCTTTGCTGAGGTGTAGAGCTAGATGACCGTGATGCGGCGTCGGAAAAGGGTCCCAGACGGCTTTGTTGAGCCGTAGGTGTTCTAGCCGGGGCTCTTCTCAGCCCTTTCCTGACGGGAACGTGGCTAGACGGGGACGGGGAGCTCCCGGACACGCCGGAGACGTGGTCCGGTGTTCTGCGGCTCCCGCCATCAGCTTGCTGGGTCGACCTTGCAAACCTGCTCAAGGAGCGCTTGGGAAAGGGGACTCTGAACTCGCCGTTCTGCCTGCAGTGTTCCGGGGTCCAAGCGCTGGCGTTGGCCGTCCGTTCTCGGACCGGGAGCTGGTCAGTTCGGGACGAGGACCGCGGACTGGTTGACTGCTGCCTGTCTGATCTTTCCTGAACGGCAGGGCCGCCTTCGCAGCTCCGTTCCTCACAGCGACTCAACCCGCCTGGTAAAGCTGTTGCTCTGCCGGCGGTCCGGGCGCCGGCTTCCGTCTTCCGCCGGGCAGCGACGCGAGTCGGGCTTATGCCCCGCCTGTCCGCTGCACAGCTTTGAGCGCAGGGCCCGACCGCGGTGCACGTGCAGAGGTCGCCCGGGTCGTCAACGCCGCTCCCAGCTTTACGCCCGGAGGCGTCTCTGCCCCCAGCGGGACTGCCGACTCCGCCGTCAGCGGAGATGTCCTCGTCGTCCGTAAAACCGTGCCCGTCGTTCGGAGGAGCGCTGCAGCTCCTGTCAACATTGCCGCTGCTGCTTCCGTCCGCGCGAGACCTCGCTTCCGGCCCTGACGGACGTCCGGTAGCGCCCTGACGGAAGCCGAGGCGCGGAGGACCTTCGCCGTGCTTGTGGGTCCGGGAGCTGTGGCAAGCAGCGCAGGGAGCAGTCTCCTCGGGGTCTTCCGCTTGCCGTGGACGGGCGTCGCCGGGAGACGAGTGACCGCCGAGAGCATGGTGGCGAGGAACGGCTCGCCATCCCGGGGGCGTTGCTCCAGGGTGGTGTCCACGTGCTTGTCCGCCGCCCGCGCTGCTCTGGAGTCCGGCTGGCACGTGCTGCCGCGAGGCGGACGGCGCCGGTTGTGGGTCTTGCTGGCCATCGGCCCGTGAGGTGGCGCAGAAGCCACGGGTCTGGGAGTTTCCACAGAGTTCATGGGACCGAGAGGATGCGCAGAACTCGTGGGACTGCGAGTTCGCACAGAGCTGACGGGACTCAGAGTTTGCACAGAACTCGTGGGACGGCGAGTTCGCACAGAGCTGACGGGACTCAGAGTTTGCACAGAACTCGTGGGACAGAGAGTTCGCACAGAGCTGACGGGGCTGAGAGTTTGCACAGAACTCGTGGGACGGCGAGTTTGCACAGAGCTGACGGGACTCAGAGTTTGCACAGAACTCGTGGGACACAGAGTTTGCACAGAGCTGACGGGGCTGAGAGTTTGCACAGAACTCACGGGACGGCGAGGCTGCCCAGAATTCGGGGGACCTGCCGAAAGCCGCGCTGAAGGGCTCGTTCGGAGCGGGCCCCCCTTGGTCCGCCGACAGACTCGCCGGCACGGCAAACGCGCCGTCCCGCAGTGGCGCGAGACGCCGCTCCTGGCCCAGGGAGCCGGAACCAGGGGACGCTAGCCGCCGGTCCGGTCCGTACGTCGCAGCTACGCCGTTCACGTCCGCTCCCTGACCGTCCCCGCCGTCCAGCCGACCTCCCCGCAGCGACGACGCCGACTCTCCGGCCTCTGCGCGCCCGCCACCGCCCGGATACGACGGACACGCCCCTCCCACGCCCCCTCCAGGGCTCTCCTCGCCGGCAGCGTCGTCGTTGTCGTCGTCGTCGGCGGGGTGCTGGCCGAAGGTCGTGAAGGAGGACATGAACTTCTTGAACAACTGGAAAGCCACCCACTGCTGTCGCTCCTCGACTCGGCAAGGCGGCGCGTGACGACTGCGTGTTGCCTCGCGGTCTGCCGTCGTCAAGTCTGAATCACGTGCCTGTGGTGGTGGTGGTGGTGGTGGTGGTGGTGGTGGTGGTGGTGGTGGTGGTGACGACCCCTGCAGACGCTGCAGACGTCCTGACGACGTTGCCCGCGTCGGACGTGAGAGTGCCGGCACGGGCGGTGACGCCCCGTCCCGGAGCGTGGCCGGAAAGCGTACCCAGGCGGGTAACCGAGCAGACGGCTGTAAATAAGACGCCTCCGGCAGCCCACACCCGGGAGGAAGTTGCGTACACGGGACGGATAGCGACGTCAGCGCCTGTGGAACCGAACACGGCCGGCGCTGTGGACACTGGGCCGCTGCCGGCGAAGTCGATACCCGGGCCGGTTGCGGCTGCGGTGGCGCATACGGCTGCGGATGCTGGGCTGCTGCCGGAGATGCTGATACCCGGGTCGGCTGCGGCTGCAGCGGCGGCGCACATCGCTGTGGATGCTGCGGAGGGTGGCCCGGGCCTGGCGGTGAAACCTGGCCAGACCCCGGCTGCAGAGGCGGGTGTGCCCCGTCAGGTGACCGCTGCGACTGCTCCGTCGGTGCCGGGCCCCCTGCCTGAGCCGCCGACAGGGGCGGTGGCGGCGGAGGTCGCACTGCGTGCCCCTCACGAACAGCTGAAGCGGGGAGTGGAAGAAAACGTCGCTGACACGATGCTGCTGCTGCTGCTGCTGGTGGCGGTCCTGAGGATGTCCTTGGCTGGACTTGCCGTACTGGGGGCTGTAGGTACTGACGGGGTCCCAGTACATCAGATGCTGGGAGCTGCCGTGGGGGTTCCCCGTTGCCGGCTGGTGGTAGTGGTGGTGGTGGTGGTTGTGGTGGTGATGTGGGCTTCAACAGCGTCGGAGGCGGCGACGTGAAGTCCACCGAGGAACAGTGCCTGCAGATGGGCACCCTGGCGTCCTGGTCGGAGAAAACAGTAATCATAAACTGATAATGATGAAAATAGTAATAGAGAGGATTTCTAGAGCGCCCATCTATCGCACAAGGTGGGAGTGCAGGGCGCTTTACCATAACACTAACAACACCCACTCACACACCCACACACACAGGTCGGACGGGGAGGATATAGGCACGGCTGCGAAAAAAGACAGCTTAGAAATAGTTGTTGAACAGGTACCTGGAATCATGGAACATTGGAATCATGTAGCCTTGGTGTTCTTGCCGGGGTCAGTGTGTTGTGACACGGCCCGAGCCAAGGCTTGAGGTGAGGGCGGCTTTGAAAGAGGAAGAAAAACAACAACCGATAAACCAAACACTGATGTCTCCCCCTACGGTACTGTATTGTAATACTATCGCAAATTCAGCCTTGTCACAACACACTGACCCCAGCAAGAACACCAAGGCTACATGATTCCAACGTTGCTTGGCGCTTCATAGTTATGTGGGGACTATCTTAATAATGACAAGTAACTAAGTAAACATGGTGCTTAACGTCCACAGAAACCATAAGGCTTATCAGGGACGGGGAGAATGGGGGAAGGGGGTATGGAGGTGGGGGAAGAGGGAGAATATATACCTATCGCTACACTGTCATCACCTGAATGACCTGCATAAGATGGGCAGCGACGAGAGCCGTTTTAATGTTTCATTAATTGTGAGGGAGAAAGTCACAAGACCGTGTCCACGTACCACAACTTTTGAAGAGAAAGGAGAGCCGAAAGCGGTATCGAACCGAGGTCCTTCCGCTTACCAGCCTAACGGTACCGAACCGGCTCTCATAATAATGACAATAATAACAACTAACATTTATAAAGCGCCCTTTCTCACAGAGATTGCTTCTTACAAGACGCACTGAGTCGACAAGCAAATAAAATGATCAAGGCTCGACCACAGGTCGGTTGTGCTCGTCTACAGTTAGTAGTTCACAGTCCGTCACTGTACATCGTACATGCGACACAACAAAATGATCAAGGCTCACGATCTCCATCAGCAGGTCGGTTGTGCTCGTCTACAGTTAGTAGTTCACAGTCCGGCACTGTACATCGTACATGCGACACAACAAAATGATCAAGGCCCGATCACCTCACTCCCTCAGCAGGTCGGTTGTGCTCGTCTACAGTTAGTAGTTCACAGTCCGGCACTGTACATCGTACATGCGACACAACAAAATGATCAAGGCTCGATCACCTCACTCACTCAACAGGTCGGTTGTGCTCGTCTACAGTTAGTAGTTCACAGTCCGGCACTGTACATCGTACATGCGACACAACAAAATGATCAAGGCTCGATCACCGCACTCACTCAACAGGTCGGTTGTGCTCGTCTACAGTTAGTAGTTCACAGTCTGGCACTGTACATTGTACATGCGACACAACAATATGATCAAGGCTCCCGATCTCCCTCAACAGGTCGGTTGTGCTCGTCTACAGTTAGTAGTTCACAGTCCGTCACTGTACATCATACATGCGACACAACAAAATGATCAAGGCTCACCACCTCACTCAACAGGTCGGTTGTGCTCGTCTACATTTAGAGTTCACAGTCCGTCACTGTACATCGTACATGCGACACAACAAAATGATCAAGGCTCACCATCCTCACTCAACAGGTCGGTTGTGCTCGTCTACAGTTAGTAGTTCACAGTCCGTCACTGTACATCATACATTCGACACAACAAAATGATCAAGGCTCACCACCTCACTCAACAGGTCGGTTGTGATAGTCCACAATGAGTACCATAGTCCGTCACTGTACAGGCGACACAACAAAATGATCAAGGCTCACCACCTCACTCATTCAACAGGTCGGTTGTGCTCGTCCACAATTAGTAGTACCTTAGTCCGTCACTGTACAGGCGACACAACAAAATGATCAAGGCTCACCACCTCACTCAACAGGTCGGCCCGGCGGGTTGTGCTCGTCCACAATTAGTAATACCAAATCCGTCACTGTACAGGCGACACAACAAAATGATCAAGGCTCACCACCTCACTCAACAGGTCGGCCCGGCGGGTTGTGCTCGTCCACAATTAGTAATACCATAATCGGTCACTGTACAGGCGACACAACAAAATGATCAAGGCTCACCACCTCACTCTCAGGTCTGCCCGGCGGGTTGTGCTCGTCCGTACACTGGGTGTCGTGGTCCCTCTGTCCCAGCTGTGATGACAGCTGTTTGATTCGCAGTGCGGTGGTGACCTCTTCCTTGCTGGTGTCCTCGCCCTGCTGCTCATCTTGTGCAACAACTGTTTGAGGGAAAATGGGGAACTACAAAAGTCCGATCAACATGATGCTGCAGTTCACACCTCACTGCTGCAGTTAGTCAGCCCCGTTCACAAAGGAGAAGGGGAACTGGAAAAGCCAGATCAACATGATGCTGCAGTTAATCAGCCATTACACAAAGAGAGAAGGGGAACTACAAAAGCCAGATCAACATGATGCTGCAGTTTAATCAGCACATTACACAAAGAGAGAAGGGGAACTGAAAAGCCAGATCAACATGATGATGCAGTTAGTCAGCACATTACACAAAGAGAGAAGGGGAACTGAAAAGCCAGATCAACATGATGCTGCAGTTAATCAGCACATTACACAAAGAGAAAGGGGAACTACAAAAGCCAGATCAACATGATGCTGCAGTTAATCAGCACATTACACAAAGAGAGAAGGTGAACTGAAAAGCCAGATCAACATGATGCTGCAGTTAATCAGCACATTACACAAAGAGAGAAGGTGAACTAGAAAAGCTAGATCACCATGATGCTGCAGTTAATCAGCACATTACACAAAGAGAGCTGGGGAATTAGAAAAGTCAGATCAACATGATTCTGCAGTCAGTCAGCACCTTACACAAAGACAGCAGGGGAATTAGGAAAGTCAGATCAACATGATGCTACAACTAATCAGCCCATTACACAAAGAGAGAAGGTGAACTAGAAAAGCCAGATCAACATGATGCTGCAGTTAATCAGCACATTACACAAAGAGAGAAGGGGAACTGGAAAAGCCAGATCAACATGATGCTGCAGTTAATCAGCACATTACACAAAGAGAGAAGGGGAACTAGAAAAGCCAGATCAACATGATTCTGCACTCAGTCAGCATATTACACAAATGGAGAAGGTGAACTAGAAAAGCCAGATCAACATGATGCGGCAGTGAATCAGCCCATTACACAAAGAGAGAAGGGGAACTAGAAAAGCCCAGATCAACATGATGCGGGCAGTCAGTCAGCACATTACACAAATGAGGGAAGGGGAACTACAAAAGCCAGACAACAGATGCTGCAGTTAATCAGCACATTACACAAAGAGAGAAAGGGAACTGGAAAAGCCAGATCAACATGATGCTGCAGTTAGCACATTACACAAAGAGAGAAGGGGAACTAGAAAAGCGATCAACATGATGCTGCAGTTAATCAGCACATTACACAAGAGAGAGGGGAACTGGAAAAGCCAGATCAACATGATGCTGCAGTTATCAGCACATTACACAAAGAGAGAAGGGGAACTGGAAAGCCAGATCACATGATGTGCAGTTAATCAGCCCATTACACAAAGGAGAAGGGGAACTGGAAAAGCCAGATCAACATGATGCTGCAGTTAATCAGCACATTACACAAAGAGAAGGTGAACTAAAAAGCAGATCAACATGATGCTGCAGTTAGTCAGCACATTACACAAAGAGAGAAGGGGAACTGAAAAGCCGATCAACATGATGCTGCAGTTAGTCAGCACATTACACAAATGGAGAAGGTGAAGTAGAAAAGTCCGATCAACATGATGCTGCAGTTAGTCAGCACATTACACAAATGGAGAAGGTGAAGTAGAAAAGTCAGATCAACATGGTGCGGCAGTCGACCCCCAGCACGTTACACAAATGAATGGGAGGATGGGGAGCTGGGCGCTGTTTCTGAACGAAGCAAGGTTTTCAAGCCATTGTAACAGAAGCTGGCATTTTAGTAACAATATATCAAACCATGCACCAGAGCACCGCATGAGCATAAGAAGGCTTCCAATTTGTTGGCAACATGGCATCGCAAGTTCGTCAAGCCTGCGTCACCACCTGTTGCCTGCACCACTTTAACTACAGCAGAAGAAGAACGAAAAAAAAAGCCGCCCCCCCCCCTTCTTCCACGTTTTTTAAAATACTGATTTTAAACATGGTCGAATAAAACATTACGTCCACGAGCGTTTTCAAGAAGAAAATAATAAACCTCTTTAATATTGACCTGTGTGTAGACCGTATCGCAAGCAAGTCTCCCGGCAACATACTCTTACAGAGGTTCGCCAGCTGTCAGAAGTACTGAGCCATGACAGCAACGAACGAGTCGCCAGGAGAAAGAATGCTCCGCCCACTGGCGTATGGTCCAATAAAAGAAATGTGGCAGCGCTCACATGTTGGAAAGAGTTCAGGGGGACCGTTTTTTTCCTCTCTCTCTCTCGCCCATTAACGACGTCATCTCGCCCCTTTGGTGAACGGGAGTTCACCGGAAGGAAACGATTCTAACCTGCTGGATAAAACTGGCGGCTGAAAGAGATGGTGTGTCTCGTCCTCGTGTGCCGATTGGCTGAACGTGGCGTGTCACTCAAATCTCGGCGACATCTGAATTGACCAGACACCGCGAGGATGCACCAGGATTGACGAAATGAACTCCAAGACACTGACCTCGGTTTTGCCAGGTGTTCAGCACGTACTTGATGGCTCGCACGACCTCCTCGTCCTCCGTGTCCGTCAGCAGTCGCACCAGGACGTTCTGGTCCTTGGAGCTCAAAGGCACGCTGCTCCTGTCTGGGGGAGGAGGCAGATGGAGTACTTTTCAGTCTGAAGTCATTTTCTGTTTCACTGGTATCACTGCGGAGGAGAACTTTTCAGTCTGAAGTCATTTTCTGTTTCACTGGTATCATTCCGGAAGCCAGCCTGATGTCATTTTCTGTTTTACTGGTGTCACTGCGGAAGGAGTACTTTTCAGTCTGAAATCATTTTCTGTTTCACTGGTATCATTGGGGAAGGAGTACTTTTCAGTCAGTAGTCATTTTCTGTTTCACTGGTATCACTGCGGCAGGAGTACCTTTCAGTCTGAAGTCATTTTCCGTTTCACTGGTATCACTGATAAAAGGAACACCTTTCAGTTTGAAGTCATTTTCTGTTTCACTTGTATCATTGCAGAAGGAGTACCTTTTAGTCTAAAGTCATTTTCTATTTCACTGGTATCACTGAGGAAGGAGTACTTTTCTGTTTGAAGTCATTTTCTGTTTCAGTGGTATCACTTCGGAGGAGAACTTTTCAGTCTGAAGTCATTTTCTGTTTCACTGGTATTATTGCGAAAGGAGTACCTTTCAGTCTGAAGTCATTTCCTGTTTCACTGGTATCATTGATAAAAAGAGTACTTTTCAGTTTGAAGTCATTTTCCGTTTCACTGGTATCACTGCAGAAGGAGTACCTTTCAGTCTGAAGTAATTTTCTGTTTCGCTGGTATCACTGATAAAAGGAACACCTTTCAGTTTGAAGTCATTTTCCGTTTCACTGTTATCATTCCGGAAGTCAGCCAGAAGTCATTTTCTATTTTACTGGTATCATTGCGGAAGGAGTACCTTTCAGTCTGAAGTCATTTTCTGTTTTACTGGCATCATTGATAAAAGGAGTACTTTTCAGTCTGAAGTCATTTTCTGTTTCACTGGTATCACTGATAAAAAGGACAGGAAAGTGTCAGCATGCTCCTTGCTCTGACATTACGTAAAACCTTACAACAACCCTAAAAGACGGAGTGCAGTGACAAAGCAAACTTACTAGTTAGTAAAAATGGATTTTATGTCTTGTCACCAGACGGGGTCATCTTTAAGTACACATGGTACACACTAAAGCATCCAATTAATTAACAGTCCCATAGTGAATACAACTAAAAGGGAAGGGGTGGGGGGTGGGGGGTATCCTATTTTACAAGATTGTAGTTTAGGTTCTGTCAAAACCGTAACAACTAGCATCTTACTAAGCATTGATGAGAAGAGAGAGAGAGAGAGAGAGAGAGAGAGAGAGAGAAGAGGAGAGAGAGAGGAGAGAGAGAGAAGAGAGAGAGAGAACGAACTCGGACTCCAAAACTTTATTTTACAAGGATGTAGTTAAAGGTTTAGTCAAAACCTGTCTAACGACTAGTCTTACTAAGCTACTGATGAGAGAGAGAGAGAGAGAGAGAGAGAGAGAGAGAGAGAGAGAGAGAGAGAGAGAGAGAGAGAGAGAGAGAAGAGAGAGAGAGTGAACGAGAGACAGATAGCTAGATAGCTAGAGAGAGAGAGAGAGACAGAGTCAGAGAGAGAGAGAGATAGCTAGCTAGCTAGAGAGAGAGAGAGAGAGAGAGAGAGAGAGAGAGAGAGAGAGAGAGAGAGAGAGAGAGAGAGAGAAGAGAGAGACACACACAGAGAGAGACAGACAGACAGAGCGAGCAAGAGAGAAAGAGAGAGTGAGAGAAAGAGAGAAGGAGAGAGAGGGATGAGGGGAGAGCCGAGGGAAGGAGGGGGAGGGGGAGTGGGAGAGCGAAGTTGAACAGCCTCGTCTCTTATCCGGCAAACTGCAGTGCTGAGCTGCTGAAGCAGCCTGCACGGACCTGCGTGCTCCAGGCCGTGGCCCAGTGCGAGTACCAGCTGCAGCAGGCTGTGCGTGGCCCGGGCCCGTCCCGGGTCTGTCCCACCAGGCCCGCTCCGTCTGCACACACCTGGACGTGAAGACGACGCGCGTTCTCCTCTTACACAGGGGCCGGACGTCCACAACTAACCCCCACCCGCATTAATCCGGGCAGAAAAGGGCACACACGCACACACACACACACACACATACACAAACACACACAAACACACACGCACGAACACACACACACACACGAACACGAACACACACACACACACACACAACAAACGCGCGCGCGCGCGCACACACACACACACACACACACACACACACACACACACTTCTCTCTCTCTCTCTTTCTCTCCATGTGCTTGAAAACCAGTCAAACAAAATAAAAGCCTGTACGTCTGACCGGTTGCCGATCTCTTTTCCGGTACATGCGATTTAAGCGGTAAAAATTAATACCAGAAATTACCGGTTAACGCTAACCCTGGTATACACGCAGACACCCATGATTCACTTACCAGCTTTTCACCGGTTTATTCTTCCGGTAGCTCTACCGGTCAGTTTGCTCCAATGTGACCACTCTCAGGCTATATACTTACCAGCTTTTCACCGGTTTATTCATCTGGTACATCCACAGCTCTACCAGTCAACTTAGTCCATGCGACCTCTATCGGCTGCAGTCCATCTAGCTATGTTTTGTTTTAAATTTTTTAAATACGTATTTTTAGGGGAGCGGGGTGGGGAGTGAGGGAAGCAGGTTGAAAACATGACTGAAGAGTCACAAGTCAGAGGTTGCTATAACATAATAATAATAATAATGTACATTTATCATGCGCTCATCAACGCCCTGAGCGCGCACATGATACATATTAACCTGAATATGATATTCTATACACACGTAGAGCATAGTCCTACCAAAACAATTTACATAAAGGATTATAAAAGTAAAATAAAAAAAAAAAGAAAAACAACACACACACACACACACAAACAATGACTAGCAGAAACTGGGTACTGATATTAGTTACGATGGAAATACTGTGAGAAGAGGATGGTTTTCAGTTTGGCTTTAAAAGATGACGGGTTGAGCAGTGTCTAAGGTCTTGTGGGAGTGAATTCCAAATGTGGGGTCCAAAGCAAGAGAAGGTGCGAAAGCCATGAGTCTTGCGTTTGTATTGTATAACTTTATTTACACCAACCAGGAAACAATGTAGGTAAGCTCTCACCTGAATCAGACGCATTGGTGCCCAGGTAACAGCTAGCTCAAATTAAAAGACGACCTGCTTCTGCAGGGACACTGGGAGAAAGAGGACGCGGCGTAAGGTAAGTAAGTGAACATGATGCTTAACGTCCACAGAAACCGTAAGGCTTATTAGGGACGGGGAGAAGGGGGGGGAGATTATATACCTATCGCTACACTAGACTGTCACCACCAGAATGACTCCTGCATTAAGATGGGCAGCGATGAGAGCCATTTTAATGTTTCAATAATTGTGAGGGACAAAGTCACAAGACAGCGTCCACAAACCACAACCTTTTTGAAGAGAAAGGCGAGCCGAAGGTGGAATCGAACCGAGGTCCTTCCGCTTACCAGCCTGACGCCTTACCGCTAGGCCAAACCGGCTCACAGGACGTGGATAGGCCCAGCGCTCAAGTTTTAACACTTCAGATAATTAGGGCCATAAAACTCCCGCCCAATCCAAAAAAAAAAAGAAAAGAGAAAGGACGACAGGAAAGAAAAGGTTAAAGGGTCATGGCCCTGGACACACACACAACATTGCACTCGGTTACGTATTGAGCCCATCAGCCCATTCTCTCCTCCCTCCCCTGTGCATACCGTTCATAGTTCAGGAGCTGTGTGAGAGTCGAGGTGGCCGTCCTGGGCTGTCCGTCCTAACGAGCCTTCTGGTTTCCGTGGACGTAAAGAATTATTGAACCGTGCTTCGGCATTGGTCACAACTTGTCCCTAATATGTCAACTGACATCTGAGGACATTAAGCAACACTTCATCATCATCATCATCATCAGCATACCGTTATCGGTGATGCACGCGTTGATGACAGTGACGAGAGCCACGGCGGTCTGCAGGTGCGTGAAATCCTCTCTCGACTCCCTCTCATAGCGGCGCAACAGCTGAAGCAGAGTGTCTAGCCCTCCGCACTTCCTCACCCGGCTCTGGTTGAAACCTGTGCACGCGCACGTGAAACAGTTCCGGAAAGACGCAGCGCGACATGGTTTATGGTACGGCAGGGCGTCGTGCAGTTAGCTGGCTCTTGGATTTTAACGTCCGGCCAACCGCACGGTCACCCCAGGCCAAACACACTGTTTTAAATCCCTCTTAAAAAACACACTTCGACATCAGGGTGAAAAACGAGCCAACAAATCAATAGTAAAATGGCTAGCAGCTCTGGACTTATACAGTAAGTATACACATTTTCAACTGTTTAAACCCAGTAAACATGCCGGATCCGATTCGCATCCGGTCCGGATAGCAGCTCTGGACTTATACAGTAAGTATACACATTTTCAACTGTTTAAACCCAGTAAACATGCCGGATCCGATTCGCATCCGGTCCGGATCGGCTTGGTTCGAAGCACATTTTGGCCCCGTAAAGAGAGCGTGGCCGGATGATTTTATACTGCACACCGGCTTGCCGTCCGACGTCGGATCCCGCAATTGGCCAAACCTGAGCAATTAGCCCGGGAAAAAATAGAACTAAATCGGATCCGGGATGGTTTTGCACAGTATTATCCGGGGCGTCTGTGGAAGAACGGAACCGAGTCTGAAAGTGGGAAACTGGTAGCAGGCTGGTTGCGTTCTGCCAGAAACCGGGCCCGATGATTCCTGCTCACCGGCTTGCTTCCTGACAAGATGCGTTTGGCCAAACCCTGACCAGGCCATCCAGACTGGATCCGGGTCGGTTTTGCACAGTATGATCCATGCCTTCTTTAGGAAAACGGAACCCGAAACGGATGCGGGAAGTCGCATCTGGCATATACGATCCGGGCCGATTCTGGCTGCACGCTGGCCGTAATGGCCACACCTGGCCGTAACCAAAACGCTTCCGGATCGGATCCGGCATGTTTACTGGGAAACTGGTGAAAGATATTCATCTCTGCGGTCAGGAAAACCATGCTAACTTCCAGGCAAGCATCCTTGGACAATGTTCTCAAAGAACAAGTCTGGAAAATAATAATAATAATAAATAATTCTTATAAAGCGCTATTCTTTAACCAGAGTTAAACTCACTGCGCTGTACAAACATCTTACCACAAAAACTACATTAGCATACATTTCGGCACAGAACCTTAATTATTGTAGCTTAAATTACCATTATCGCCTATCGAACATTAGCAGACTCTTCGCAGTGCAATAATAGGAGTGGCCGAGCAAGACTGGCCACTAGAAATGGCCGAGCGAAATGGTCAGGCAAAGTTCATGATAACGGGGTTTTTCTCTGAGTCGAGCCGGTGTAATCTAACTTATTCAGAACGACCCAGGTAAATAGTGGGCCCAGTCTCGCTTTCAATTTCGTGACCCGATGTGACCTCCCTAAAAACGGCCCATGGTCGTGTCATATGTATAAGCTATTATATAAGTTATTATATCAGCACATGTACATATACAGTACGCCGAATGCAAGCGTGTGAAAGTGAGGTAATATAATAATAATTTATTTTATATAGCGCCTCAACAACAATTATATGAGCTCTTAGCGCTGTACAGATCAACAAATGCAATAGAACACATACCAATATGTTACTTAAATTACCCTAAAACAACAAATTAAAAAGATAAATTCTATCTTTCTATACATATTTCAAAGCACGCATATTCACACACACACACACACACACACACACACACACACACACACACACACACACACACACACACAGGTACGTATGTTTCAAATGTGTACCTGACACAACACCAACAACACCGACAAAAAAACCAAAAAAACAAAAGATGCTGTTAAAGGAACTAGCCGTCCCAGGCTAATTCTCTTGCGTGCTTGGAGCAGGTTAAAAAGAACATGATCCACGGTGAAAGTTCTGTGATCGACAGTACCGTTGATTTTGCAAGGTGACTCTTTTGGACACCATTACTAACACTTGTTTCACGAGTACATTACCGCGTTGTGTGCTTCCCAACACTCCAGCCCCCCAGCCTACCCCACATGCTTCATTCTGACGTCACCAAACTGTCTTTGACACCACCAGGAAGCTCTCAGTTTTGTGTACAGGTCACGGAAGAAATACGTAATTATTGGCATTGTCAATGTTTTGAGCTCTGTGTAGTGAACTTTTGATGACGTATGGCATCATTCTAAAAACAAAAATTAATTAATCCACAACAGAAGTCGACTGTTTTTAACCCCGATCTATTTTGAGCTCAAATCAATTGGGTATCTTTTGGGTGAAATTAACCGTCAGATGAAAAAATAATGCAACACAAATCATGACTAAAATAACAAAAACTTAAACCAACTTTTGTTTCTTATTATTGTTTTTGTTGTTGTTGCCAAATCGGAGAAGGCTAGTTCCTTTAAAGAAGGACACTGACCGTTTCCAGCCACAGTGAGCCCAGCGAAGGAAAGCAGGGACCCACTGAGGTGGCGCCACCTGTCTTCTGCCACCACTTGGAAACACAAGGGCAGCACACTGGAGCACAGTCGTTGGTTTACTTCTGCACAGAAGCAAAGAAAATGCACGACAAAATCAGTACAGACAGAGGCCTTAATCTGCGATGCATCTGAATTCCAAACTGTGATGTTTCAGAGGTTTATATGCATCTTTCGTTTGCTCCCACTTGAACGGCTGCAGAGTTACCTCAGGCAGTTAATAATAATAATATTAATAATGTACATTTATCATGCGCTCATAAAGGCCCTGAGCGCTCACATGAGACATATTAACCTAAATATGATATTCTATACACATGTAGAGCATAGTTCTACCAAAGCAGTTCAGGTCTCTGTCGTAGTGTTCCTTGATACGCAGGTATCCTACACACTTTTCGAATCCAGAATCCACACAGTGTTCATACATTTACTTACCTATTCATCCGTAATTCAACTCAGATCTCTGTCGTAGTGTTCCTTGATACGCAGGTATCCTACACACTTTCCGAATCCAGAATTCACACAGTGTTCATACATTTACTTACCTATCCATCCCTAATTCACCTCAGGTCTCTGTCGTAGTGTTCCTTGCTCCGCAGGTATCCTACACACTTTTCGAATCCAGAATTCGCACAGTGTTCATACATTTACTTACCTATTCATCCCTAATTCACCTCAGGTCTCTGTCGTAGTGTTCCCTGAGAAACACACATAACCTACGCGGGTATCCTACACACTTTTCGAATCCAGAATTCACAAAGTGTTCATACATTTACTTACCTATTCATCCCTGATTCACCTCAGGTCTCTGTCGTAGTGTTCCTTGATACGCAGGTATCCTACACACTTTTCGAATCCAGAATTCACAAAGTGTTCACACATTTACTTACCTATCCATAATAATAATATTAATAATGTACATTTATCATGCGCTCATCAACGCCCTGAGCGCTCACATGATACATATTAACCTAAATATGATATTCTATACACATGTAGAGCATAGTTCTACCAAAGCAGTTCAGGTCTCTGTCGTAGTGTTCCTTGATACGCAGGTATCCTACACACTTTTCGAATCCAGAATTCAAAACAGTGTTCATACATTTACTTACCTATTCATCCCTAATTCACCTCAGGTCTCTGTCGTAGTGTTCCTTGATACGCAGGTATCCTACACACTTTTCGAATCCAGAATTCACACAGTGTTCATACATTTACTTACCTATTCATCCCTAATTCACCTCAGGTCTCTGTCGTAGTGTTCCTTGATACGCAGGTATCCTACACACTTTTCGAATCCAGAATTCACACAGTGTTCATACATTTACTTACCTATTCATCCCTAATTCACCTCAGGTCTCTGTCGTAGTGTTCCTTGATACGCAGGTATCCTACACACTTTTCGAATCCAGAATTCGCACAGTGTTCATACATTTACTTACCTATTCATCCCTAATTCACCTCAGGTCTCTGTCGTAGTGTTCCTTGATACGCAGGTATCCTACACACTTTCCGAATCCAGAATCCACACAGTGTTCATACATTTACTTACCTATTCATCCCTAATTCACCTCAGGTCTCTGTCGTAGTGTTCCTTGATACGCAGGTATCCTACACACTTTTCGAATCCAGAATTCACACAGTGTTCATACATTTACTTACCTATTCATCCCTAATTCACCTCAGGTCTCTGTCGTAGTGTTCCTTGATACGCAGGTATCCTACACACTTTTCGAATCCAGAATTCACACAGTGTTCATACATTTACTTACCTATTCATCCCTAATTCACCTCAGGTCTCTGTCGTAGTGTTCCTTGAGAAACACACGTAACCTACGCGGGTATCCTACACACTTTTCGAGTCCAGAATTCACAAAGTGTTCATACATTTACTTACCTATTCATCCCTAATTCACCTCAGGTCTCTGTCGTAGTGTTCCTTGAGAAACACACGTAACCTACGCGGGTATCCTACACACTTTTCGAATCCAGAATTCACAAAGTGTTCATACATTTACTTACCTATTCATCCCTAATTCACCTCAGGTCTCTGTCGTAGTGTTCCTTGAGAAACACACGTAACCTACGCGGGTATCCTACACACTTTTCGAATCCAGAATTCAGAAAGTGTTCATACATTTGCTTACCTATTCATAATAATAATATTAATCATGTACATTTAACATGCGCTCATCAACGCCCTGAGCGCTCACATGATACACATAAACCTCAATACAATATTATGCACACATGTAGAGCACCAACCAAAACAACAAACATAAGGTATTATATGGAAACACACACACACCGCGCGCGCACACACACACACACAATGACTGTAGCAGAAACTGGGTACTGATATTAGTTGGGGTGGAAATACTGTGAGAAGAGGAAGGTTTTCAGTTTGGCTTTAAAAGATGACAAGGTTGAGCAGTGTCTAAGGTCTTGTGGGAGTGAATTCCAAATGTGGGGTCCAAAGCAAGAGAAAGCACGAAAGCCATGACTCTTGCGTTTGTATTGCTGGATTTTCAGCATGCGGGTGTCAGAAGAAGAGCGTAGTGTACGAGACGAAGTGTAGACATGATGCAGTTCAGAAAGGTAAGCAGGACCAGAACCATTCATAGCATTGAAACAGACAAGCGACTTTATATTTAACACGTTCTGAAATGGGAAGCCTTAATTCATCCTTAATTCACCCCATGTGAGGCACGCACGCCCTTCATTTCACAGTTCAGACGTCAAAGTGTTGCCATTTGCTGATTTTAATCGGATCCTGCAACTGTTATATGGGCTGTTGACGCACATACTGAACAGTCAACGTTATGCAAACTGTTGGCGTATATATATATACCAAATGCTCTGACTGCTATGCGGGCTGTTGACGTACATACTGACTGTTATGTACAATACACACATAAACTGTTATGCAAACTGTTGGCGTATATATACATACCAAACGCTGCGACTGCTATGCAGGCTGTTGACGCATATACTGGATACTGCGAACTTTATGCAAACTACTGGCGTATAATTATACATACCAAGTGCTGTGACTGCCATTCGCGCTGTTGACGCACCTACAAAATGCTGTGACCGTGTACGCGGACTGTTCACACACATACCGAATGTTGTGACTGTTACGTAGACCGTTGGCGCATATACCGACAGACTGTTGAAGCACGTACCAAATGCTGTGATTGGTATGCAGGCTGCTGACGCACATGCTGAGTGCTGTGACTGTTATGCGGACTGTTGACGCATACGTTGAGTGCTGTGACTGTTATTCGGATTGTTGACGCACATGTCGAGTGCTGTGACCGTTATGTGGACTGTTGACGCACATGTCGAGTGCTGTGACTGTTATGTGGACTGTTGACGCATACGTTGAGTGCTGTGACTGTTATTCGGATTGTTGACGCACATGTCGAGAGCTGTGACTGTTATGTGGACTGTTGACGCACATGTCGAGTGCTGTGATTGTCATGCGGACTGTTGACGCATATGTTGAGTGCTGTGACTGTCATGCGGACTGTTGACGCATATGTTGAGTGCTGTGTCTGTTATGCGGGCTGTTGACGCACATGTTGAGTGCTGCGATTGTCATGTGGGCTGTTGACGCACATGTGGAGTGCTGTAACTGTTCTGCGGACTGTTGACGCACATGTGAGTGCTGTGACTATTATGTGGACTGTTGACGCACATGTCGAGTGCTGTGACTATTATGTGGACTGTTGACGCACATGTCGAGTGCTGTGACTATTATGTGGACTGTTGACGCACATGTCGAGTGCTGTGACTATTATGTGGACTGTCGACGCACATGTCGAGTGCTGTGACTGTTATGCGGGCAGTTGACGCACATGTCGAGTGCTGTGACTATTATGTGGACTGTTGACGCACGTACCAAATGTTGCGACTGTTACAGAGGCTGCTGACGCACGTCCCAAATGCTGTGACTTTTAAGCGGACCGGTGACACAGGTGAAGTGCTGTGACTGCCATGCAGGTAGAGCTCTGATGCAGTGACAGCGCTAGACATTTTTCAAACTGCCACGACATCTAGAAGGTGGTGGGGGAGGTTCACGGAAACCGGTCAGTCAATCGCTGTAACCAGTCCGATACACAGCCGTCTACTAGTACTAGAGCTCTACGAACAGCCACCTTGCTCCATTCCCAGTCTAGAACATACACACACACACAGAGCACATCACACACACACATAAAGCACACCACACCACACACACAGCACGCAACACACACACATAGAGCACATCACACACACACATAAAGCACACCACACCACACACACAGCACGCAACACACACACATAGAGCACATCACACACACACACATAAAGCACACCACACCACACACACAGCACGCAACACACACACATAGAGCACATCACACACACACACATAAAGCACACCACACCACACACACACACCACGCAACACACACACATAGAACACACCACACCACACACACAGCACGCAACAAACACACAGAGCACGCCACACACACACACACACACACTATGATTTTTTTAATTCTGGGGCATCGGTCAAACAAAATAACAGCTGACCGACTCCAGACACCCCCCCCCCCCCCCCTTCAGTATATGCTGATCTTAACCGGCAAGATACCAGAAACGTCTGGTTAACCCCAACCCTGTGACCGTCATGGGGGCTGCTGACACACGTACCGATCAAGCACTGTGACCACATTCCTGTTAATCTCTCCCGGCTCGCTGCACGTACCGTTCTGCGGGATTGTTGACGCACATTGCCGTTCTGTGGGTTGTTGACGCACATTACTATTCTGTGGGTTGTTGACGCACATGCTGAGCGCTGTGACCACATTCCTGTTAATCTCTCCCGGCTCGCTGCACGTACCGTTCTGCGGGATTGTTGACGCACATTGCCGTTCTGTGGGTTGTTGACGCACATTACTATTCTGTGGGTTGTTGACGCACATGCTGAGCGCTGTGACCACATTCCTGTTCTCTCCCGACTCGCTGCACTTACCGTTCTGAAGGTTGTTGACGCACATTGCCGTTCTGTGGGTTGTTGACGCACATTACTATTCTGTGGGTTGTTGACGCACATGCTGAGCGCTGTGACCACATTACCTGTTCTCTCCCGACTCGCTGCACTTACCGTTGTGCGGGTTGTTGACGCACATGCCGAGTGCTGTGACCACATTACCTGTTCTCTCCCGATTCGTTACGTACACTTACCGTTCTGCGGGTTGTTGACGCACATGCTGAGTGCTGTGACCACCGACGACCACAACTCCAGCTCCCCGTGACACGCTCCGCTGCTCAGCCGGCATCTCTCCGCACAGCCTCTGGACCAAGCAAGTAAGTAAACATGATGCTTCCCGTCCACGACACTACCGTTCTAGGGTTGTGGGAAGCGCACATACCGTTCGTGGGTGTGACGCACTTATTTCTGGGGTTGTTACCCATGCTGAGCGCTGTGACCACATTCTGTTCTCTCCCGAGTGCGCGATGTACCATTTTAATGTTCTGTGGGTTGTTGACGACATACAGTCACAGACGTGTGACCACATTACCTGTTCTCTCCGACTCGTAGACACTTACCGTTGCGGTTGTACCAAGGCCTCGCTTACCACATTACCGCTTCCCGTTGCAACGACTTACGATCTGACCAAGTCAGTTGACGACATGCTGAGTCTTTGTGACGACACAACTCCAGCTCCCCGTGACACGCTCCGCTGCTCAGCCGGCATCTCTCCGCACAGCCTCTGGACCAAGCAAGTAAGTAAACATGATGCTTAACGTCCACAGAAACCACAAGGCTTATTAGGGACGGGGAGAAGGTGGAAATGGGGTATGCAGGTGGGGGGAGAGGGAGATTATATACCTATCGCTACACTGTTACCACCAGAATGATTCCTGCATTAAGATGGGCAGCGGTGAGAGGCATATTAATGTTTCAGTAGGAAGTGATGGACAAAGTCACAGGGCGGTGTCCACACAACCACAACCTTTTGAAGAGAAGAGAGCCGAAGCGGTATGAACCGAGGTCCTTCGCTTAACTAACCACCTAGGCCAAACGCTACGACTGGACCAAGGCAGAAACTACATTTATTATGTCTTTGTGACGACCACAACTCCAGCTCCCCGTGACACGCTCCACTGCTCAGCCGGCATCTCTCTGCACATCCTCTGGACCAAGCAAATAAGTAAACATGATGCTTAACGTCCACAGAAACCACAAGGCTTATTAGGACGGGGAGGGGGGGGGGTATGGAGGTCGGGGAGAGAGGAGATATATACCTATCGCTACACTGTAACCACCAGAATGATTCCTGCATTAAGAGGGCAGCGGTGAGAGGCATATTAATGTTTCAGTAGGAAGTGATGGACAAAGTCACAGGGCGGTGTCCACAAACCACAACCTTTTTGAAGAGAGAGAGCCGAAGCGGTATCGAACCGAGGTCCTTCCGCTTACCAACCGCTAGGCCAAACAGGCTCACGACTGGACCAAGGCAGAAACTATATTTATTATGTATTTGTGACGACCACAACTCCAGCTCCCCGTGACACGCTCCACTGCTCAGCCGGCATCTCTCCGCACAGCCTCTGTACCAAGGCAGCAGGAACTACATTTATTATTAAGTATTTGTACGATAACGCTTGTTAAGTTTTGAATGTTTTGTTTGCTTGTTTGCATACCGTTGATTTGCATATATGGGTATTTGCGCATTGTAAGTTTTTCTTTTAAGCTGTAAAGTGCTTTGAGTCTCCGAAAGCATTCTATAAATCCCCTGTTATTATTATTATTATTATTATTATTGACTCCATTCACGACAGAATGACGACTACTTTAACAGTAACAACAATAACGTACTTTTAAAGGTGTGGGAACATACAGTGTAGGTAGGTGGTGAATAAGAACAAGAATAGTAGCTGCTCTGAGGAGTCACTTTAAAAAAAAAAAGTGGAGACAAAAACCTGATCAGGGATGTTCGTTTCTCAAAGTGTCCAGTGATGGCGAAAATGGCTCAAGGGTTCCAAAATGGTGAATACGTTCATACATTGCCAAGATTTTCAAAGATCCATGGACTCACTTAAGCGACATCCCAGACAACGCCAACATGAGGGGTTTTGCCGGGAGGAGTAAAAGAGTCAATCTTCTCTCCCTTAAAGCAGATCACAAAGTTTCTTAGTTGGAACACAAATTTTGAAAACAAAGTTTATCCAATAAGTCAAAGAGATTAAAAAAGAAAGGCTCAGCTGTTTTAGAATGCAGCCCTGACTCTGCATCGAATGCAGAACATGAGTTTTGTGAGCGATTAGCAGGATCAGATGCCAGAATGGCTATCAAATGTCAAAGGTCACCTGTCGCATACTGTGGCTTCTTTGATGTTTGGCTTTGAGCAATGCCAACACGTGTCCCAAACGTCACTTCATTGGGTCCACGTAGTCAATTTTTTTTTAACATTTGAATTAAAATCAACAGGACAGTTTAAGGCCAAATCCTTAAATTAATTTCAATTTCTTCTACCTGTGGGGCAAAACCTGTTTCCAGACGATCATTTCTAGAAAGCATTATGTATTATTGGTTTATGAGTATGTCCAACAATCACTCAGCATAATGTACAATACACACACACACACACACACACACACACACATGCACGCACGCACACACACCAAACACACACACACACTGACACACACGCACACTGATACTGACACCCATATACTGACACAAACACACACACACACTCACACACACACACTCACACACGCATACACACTCTCTCACACACACACACACACACGGACACACGCACACACACACACACTCTGTGGCAGACTGACACACATTCTACCTGAAGATGTCTAGCAAGTCAGTCAAGGTAGACAACTCCTTTGCCAAGCGTTGCCCCGCACCTGAACAATAAAACATTGTGCGAATATTGTGATGACCAGGACTCGGAGAAGCCCCCATCCATTCAACCAATCCACCATCAACCACCCGCACGAGTCCATGAAAATGTCAGTCTTCAGACGGGACTTTTACACGTTCTGAAAACGCTGATGGAAAAGCCTGTACGCATTGTATACAGGCATAAAATAAAACATTGATGGAAAAGCCTGTATGCATTGTATACAGGCATAAAATAAAATATTGATGGAAAAGCCTGTATGCATTGTGTACAGACTTAAAACATTGATGGAAAAGCCTGTATGCACTGTATACAGACATAAAATAAGACACCGAAAAGCCTGTATGCATTGTGTACAGACTTAAAACATTGATGGAAAAGCCTGTATGCACTGTATACAGACATAAAATAAGACACCGAAAAGCCTGTATGCATTGTGTACAGACATAAAATAAAACATTGATGGAAAAGCCTGTATGCACTGTATACAGACATAAAATAAGACACCGAAAAGCCTGTATGCATTGCGTACAGACATAAAATAAAACATTGATGGAAAAGCCTGTATGCACTGTATACAGACATAAAATAAGACACCGAAAAGCCTGTATGCATTGCGTACAGACATAAAATAAAACATTGATGGAAAAGCCTGTATGCACTGTATACAGCTATAAAACACTGATTGAAAAGCCTGTATGCAGTGTATACAGACATTAAAACATTGAAAAGCCTGCATGCATTGTATACAGACATAAAACATTGATGGAAAAGCCTGTATTCATTGTATACAGACATAAAATAAAAACTGAAAAGCCTGCATGCATTGTATACAGACATAAAATAAAACATTGATGGAAAAGCCTGTATGCACTGTATACAGACATAAAATAAGACACCGAAAAGCCTGTATGCATTGTACACAGACACAAAATAAAACATTGATGGAAAAGCCTGTATGCACTGTATACAGACATAAAATAAAACACTGACAGAAAAGCCTGTATACACTGTATACAGACATAAAATAAAACAGTGATGGAAAAGCCTGTATGCACTCCACCCTAACACTCATACATTTCCCCAACGTTGCCTTTGAAACAGTTTTAATGTTTGTCTGATTGACAATAGCCCTTTTTCACCCTTTCGAGATTGGTGAGCGCTTCCTCTTTCTATGCTCACGCAACTGTTCGTCCTGAAATAGCACTGCATGCTTGACAGCTGGCGACATTAAAATCCAAGAACTGAACTACTTTAACGAAATCATACAGTTGTGCTTTCAAAAGAAGTAACAAAAAAGTTGTGCTTTCAAACAAGTAACACTTTAAAAAACATCGAAAGTTGTGCTTTCAAAAGAAGAGACACTTTTTAAAAAATCAGTCCTTTTATTAGCAATACAAATGTAAGGACTCTTCCAAAAAATTACATCCCAGTAAAGCTGCGGAGTCATTCATTTGGCTGTTCTTTTATGCCGTGTTCATTCCTTATTATGGCCGTGAACAGGGTGGGGGTTAAGAGAGGGGTCTGAAGGAGTGAAAGGGGGCAGGGCTTAGGCGTATGGTAACAAAGGGATTAGGAATGGTGAACCTGCCCACAGATGAGTACATATGGCCTTTCCCCAGCACTTCAATATCATTTTGAACTGAATCTGACTTTAACTGTGTGCAATTTTACCTGCTGTACTGTGTACAGTTAGCTTTACTGTGTTCAGAAATCAGCCTAGTAACATAAAACCCGACAAAGATAAGTTTTACTCACTGTTACTAGAAACAAGGTTGATGTGAAGGAAAACGGCTGCATGAATGCACTTCTTTTCCGACCTCTTCTCCGAGAAAACCGTGTGCAGAAAACTGAACGTCTCTGGCTTGGTCACAAAGTTTTGGCAAAACACTGCAACATAAAAATGTGTGTGACTTACATCTGCAGTTGACTGGCACCCATACTTCAATTTTTAAAGGAGTTTGGCACCCACACATCAATGTTTAAAGGAGTTTGGCACCCATACATCAATTTGTAAAGGAGTTTGGCACCCATACATCAATTTTTTAAGGAGTTTGGCACCCATACATCAATTTTTAAAGGAGTTTGGCACCCATGCATCAATTTTTAAAGGAGATTATGTTCTTGAAACATGTGTTGTCTGATAGGTAGAAGATTTCGAAACAAAAACTTAAAATCAAAGGTTTTGTTTTGAAACACCTGCTTGCTTTTACTTCTACTTTCTGAGTTCCATCAGTGAGTGACAATTTGTGGGATGGGCTGTATACAAGTGTCCAAGTGAGCGAGTGAGGTTTTGTTGCTTAATGTCCACAGAGGTGAGAAGGCCTATTAGGGATGGGGACGAGTGGGAAGGGAGGATAGAAGAATGAAAGCTCGAAACAGGCGCCAACCCGGAAGACCAGGAACAGAGTCACAAAGACAATGTCCATAGCTCCGCATTGGGAAACAACTGAAGCAAAAGAAGTCCAGCTCTCGCTCTCTCTAGCCCAGCACCACCTCCCTGCTCTTGATCTCTTCTAAGCTTCTTCATGAAGTCCAGCTCACCTCCCTCCCTCTTGATCTTGCCTGGACTCTGAGTGTCCAAGCTCACTTGTATTGCACAAATACCAAAGGGAAGAACATGTCATATTCCTAACAATACAGGGTCTTGGGTAAAAATTTAATTAAATTAAAGTGGGTGGGGGGGGGGGGGGGGGGGGGGGGAGAAGAGAACAGGATGTTGGATTAAAAAACAGAAGGGGGAATCTGGAGCCAAGTTTATTTTCTGTCCAAAGTTCTCGGTTGTCTGTCCATCGTATACTGAAATAAGGATAGTGTCGAAATGGCAAACAGGCCAAGACCTGGTCCCGACCTTGATTTTCAATGGCACAAGCAAGACAGAACATAGTAGCCTGCAGAACAGGAGTGGGCAGTTCAGTAAACATCAGTTTCTGGACGTGCTGAAGTCCCCCCACTTGCCGGAAGTACTCCTTAGAATCTCCTGTGAACCCAGAACAGAGCAAGAAATATATATATATGTCTTTGAGATGTTATTTCAAACAAATTAAAAGGTTTGCTACTATCAAACATATAGATTTGTACACTCAAAATGTTTATAATAATAATGTTATTTTGTTCTCAAGTTTAGCTGGTCATTTGATCTTCAAGCAGCTTCAACCGAGCAACACATACACAAACTAAAAAAATCTACAACAGACTTTCAACAAAAATTCTTTCAAACTTCATATGCCTGTGCAGTGGAAGTATATATAAAACTAGGCCACTTTCCAAGCATGTTAAAGCACATGGGTTAGTGTTAACTGTAACTGTGATCTATTGTTGTATCCTGCAGTGCTGCACACATCAAACATCGCTTGCTGACTCAGATTCCTGTCCACAACACAGACTGGTTCAAAAGTTACTTCCGACTGTCTTATTCAACATTTCAAGCACTGATTGTTTGAAAATTCACTCCCCTTCAACGCATCCTTTACAGGTTTCCTGACAACAGACACTAGTACCAATACAGCCCTCCTGGCTTAGCTGACTGGCTGTCCATTGCGAAGACATGCTCAGCTGTAAAATCTAATCAAAAGCACCATCATTTCTAAGGAAAAGCTCTTCCACTGAAGACATTTTGGTAACCCTGCAGAGTGTGCCTCCCTTCCGAATTCCATGCAGCTGAGACTAGCGTAGTAGTGACACTGAGAGTGGACTGCTTCAAGTCTGCCGATCACATCTAAATGGTTGACGTTTTGGTTTGCTGTGCAATTTGTCTGGTTCAGTGCACTGTATCAAATGCATTCTCACTCTTATTCTCACTCTCACCAACAGCAAGTAAAATATCAAGTTCTGCTGCCAGATCAACACAACGATGTTGTTAAGCTTCCTTGCGGCTGCTGCTCCAATGTTGCAATGACTCATGACTGTGCTCTGACAGGTGTGACATTACTGTATCAGTGTATAATGTGTATAACACTACAGCCCAGTCATACTACAAAACCAAGTTCATCACAGACAAATGCATGCAAACAAATTAATTATAGTATCAGTGACATGTCAGACATGACTTAGTGCTTCCTGGCATGCACCGCAACTGACAGTGACAAGAGGAATATAGTATACTAAGTTGTAACTAGTATGCAACATAAAAGTGCGACAATACTACAAGCTAATGGAGCTTTCAACTCTTACCTCATCCTAGCTGATACCACCCCCCCCCCCAAAATCTTCATCAAAAGGTCAAGGAATGTCAAAAGTAACTTTATCTACTTGTTATACTCCCCTCCCCCTTTAACTAGTAATACTTTAATACTGAATAGTTTACTGTTACCATTAAGGGATTAAGGTCTCCAGGGAGTGTTAAAGTTTGAAGAAGTCGCTACCCTGACCCCTCCCCACCAAGCCCCCTTTCAAAATACTGGCGTTGAATGCCTCTGAATAGCGGTAATTAACACTGATACTTTTAATTATAGCCAAAAGACTGCCCCCCCCCCCCCCCCCCCCCCAAACCCCCCCCCCCCCCCCCCCCCCCCCCCCCCCCCCCCCCCCCCCAACAAAAAAACCCCCAAAAACAAAAACACACACAACAAAAACAGACCACCTGAATGTGGTGTGTAATAACAAGAGTAAGAACACCTGTTAGTGTCAATGTTATGGTGTTTTAACTGTTATGACTACATACACTGTAACAGCATGCCCAAACTAGACCGTTCCAAACATGTCACTAGATAACATTTATCTGTATACAAAGACCGTCTCTCTGGCACAGTGCGTAAGTTTGCCTTGTAGTTGTACACTGTACTTGGAGAAGGTGTGTGACACCAACATTGACAATATTATGTAATTATTGGTTGTGTGTGTGTGTGTGTGTGTGTGTCTTTTGACATTTGTGTTATAATATATATTAATATTTTGATAGATTTGTACCAGGGGAATTTTTTGTTTTAAATCCGTATGACTTAGTGCCAAAAGGTGTACAAATGGGGATTCCGATTTTTGACTGTCAATAAAATCTGTTTCAAACACCTTGTCTTGTTGTTGCTTTGTGTGTGTTCATAATTGGTCAGTATCACAGGGGAAAAACAATATGATCCCCAAAATTTGGGAAAGCAGCTGGAGAAATTTTATTTTTTGAAAGTGAAAAGCGCCCAAAATTTGACCCCTAAAAAATGGACACGCTCACGGTGAGTGCTTTCGATGCTTTCATTCACTACAGACGAATCAAAACATTACCTCAGTCACCGATTTGCACAGAGGAGAAAACGCTTTACACAGTGCATATAAAATCGATTATCATTAAGTTTTGTTTTTGGAGTTAGAGGCTCTGAAATATCCCTCGGTCGAACTTTATGTGTGTTGAAATGTTTCAGGACCAGCTTCCGCAGACAATCTAGTGAAGAACTGACTATCCCCTTTCGTCGAAACTTTACCCCAGTCACTGTGGTACGTCACTGCATCAGGCATCAATATTTTATTTTACTGCCAAATTTTGGGAGCTTTTAAAAAAAAATTTTTTCCATTCTTCATAAAATTGTTGCAAAAAATTCAACAAAGTTTAGTTTTAAACAAAAAAAAAGGAAAAAAAAAGAAATTTTTCGCGTTTTTGGCATTACATCGGGTTAGCCATGTTACACATCCGGGTCATTTATTTTTAGCACATGGCCGCATGGAAGAGATGTTCTGTTTGGGAAAAGGTGTTTGGAAAATTTTTTTGGAAGACCGTAAAAGGGGGAAAACATTCAAAAACTTAATTTTAAACCCCTTTTTTCTTTTTCGGAATTTTTTTTAGCCCCCCAAAAATTTCTTTCAAAGGTTTTTTTTTAAAAACCAAATTAAAGTTTTTTAAATTCCGGTTTGGGTTAAAAATTTTTTTGGGCCGAATTTTTTTAAAAAAGAATCGGAATGTTAGCATACAGAGTGATTTTTTGTTGCTGTCGATCTAAAGTTTGTTCAGATGCTTTCGTAAATTTGTTTTCACTGAGTTTCTTACAATATGGGTGCAAGTTGAAATCGTAATGTGCGACAGCAGATTGGTTATAAACAGTATATTCTGATCGTACTGTTTACATTTTTTGCTTGCACTCAATGCAGTTTGTTTTGTTTACAAACTACGTCTTAAACAAATCATTATATATCGTAGACAATTCGAATTTACACAGGTTAAAGTCATCAAGCCAGGTGTTGAACATTACGATTACAACATGAGCTGTGGAAATAATAACGTTCGACATAATTATAGTGACCATGCCTGTCTGCCTTCCAGAGTTCTAAAAATGAAAGGGGGGGGGGGGGGGCCGATTTTAATAGCTTTTTTGGGGTTATTTAAAAAAATTAGTAATCTTTATTATGTTTTTTTTATTTTTTTATTATTTTTAATTTTCACTTTTAAGTTAACTTTAAACTTTTTTTGTCCTAGGCACCTGAGTCAACATGACCAAGAAACACATGGAGACAGGTTGCATTGGTTTTCCTGTGACACCCAAAAGCAGCAAAAGTTGCACTCACTCTTATTTGTCCATTTTTCTTAAAAAAACACTTACTTGTTTTTTAAAAAATAAGTTTTAAATTTTTTGTTATGAAAAAAAAAGTACCATTTTGTCTCTTTAACGTTAGGGTTTTCCCCCTACAAGAAAATTAAAGCAGCAAAAAAATGTTCACATGGAAATAGTTTTTGTCTTTTTAAAAAACATAATAAAAAATTAATGATTTTCATTTTCATCAAGAAACAAACAGCACTGTACCCTCTTTTTGAAAAAAGAATGACGGGCACATTTACACCTCATTTTTCTGTTTTTTCAAGAAAGCTTAAAATTTTAGGGGGGAAAAAACACAAATCTTCCCTTTTTTTCCCCAAAATTTTTTTATTAAAAAAAAAAGTTTATGTTTAAAAATGTTGCTTTTTTTCAATTTAAAAATGTTCAAGTTGGCTGTATGTTGAAAGTTATCTATTGCAACAAAATATGCGTAGCATGCGTCCGTGTGACACAGAACAAAAAACAGCTCACTTGGTAATACTCAGGGGGATCCCAAATTTTTAAGATCAGTTTGGGGGGTTTTTAGGTTAAATGCATGATTTGCAGCACAGTGAATTGGGGGGGGGGGCTTTTTGTTGGGGGGGTTTGGGGTTAAAATCCTTGTAAAAATTTTCCCCCACTGAAAGCAAATTTTCAGGAAAGAAAAGCAGCACTGCCTTTCCCTTCTTGGTGGGGTGACTTCCCTGTGTTTATTAAAAAAAAGCATTACTCACTCACATCCTGTCAACTTTATTTTCTAGTACCTCTGTCCTCTTTTCTTGCACACCTTTTGGCACTAAGTCATATATTTATATAAATACTGCCATTTTTAAGTCAGAATGTCACACACAACCACACACACACACACACACACACACACACACACACACACACACACAGAAACACAAAAACAAAAAACAAACAAGCAATAACAAAATCTGCCATTTTCAAATCAGAATGTTATGCACATTAACACAGCAACACACATACAAAACAACTCATACACACACACACCCCCCCAAAAAAAAACAACACAAAAATACACAAAAAACAAACAAACCAAACAACAGAAACAAATGATGTCAGTCATGTCAAAATTATGTCAAAAAAACAAACAACAAAAACAACCAAATAAACCAAAAAAACACATTATATACTTGAAAAACAAATGTCTGAGCACTCTCAAAACCATGGTAAGTACATAATACATATATATATCCTTGACGATTCTGCAATGGCACAGCTGGTACAAAACATTATGGCATGCAGGTCCTATGGAGACAATTAATAGGTATACTATAAGTATAGTTATAGTATAACTATCACTATCATCCAATCAGTAAGAGAGACACTGACATTACCCATCATATAGTTTTGAGCACACTTGCAAAACAAGTTTGGACTCACTTAGTCACTACAGCTATCTTTTTTTCTCAAACCCCCCCCCCCCCCCAAAAACACACATCCACCCCAAAAACAAAGGGATAGCCAGCTAGCTAACATTCTGCCCCCCCACCCTCCCCCCCCCACACACTGTGACAGCGACACACAGGGATAGCTAGCTAGCTAACCTTTTCCCCCCCCCCCCCCCCCCCCCCCCCACACAACACACTGTGAGTGTGACAGTGACATACAGGGTAGCTTCTGGGGGAACCTTCTGCAAACCCCCCCCCCCCCCCCACAAAAAAACCCCACACCGGGCTGACAGTGACACAAAGGGATAGCCAGGGATAGCCAGCTAGTAACATTTTTGCCCCCCCCCCCTCCCCCACACACATGACTGTCACAACGACAAACAGGGATAGCTAGCTACTAAAACCCCTTTTCCCCCCCCCCAGCCCCCCCCCCCCCCCCCACACACACACTGTGAGTGTGACAGTGACACACAGGGATAGCTAGCTAGCTTTCCTTTTTCCCCCCCCCATCCCCCCCCCCCAACCCCAAAACCAAAATGGCAACTTTAGACATTTTTTTTGGGCAGGGCCCCCCCCCCCCCCCCCCCCCCCCAAAGGCACATACACAAAATGTGTCTCATCATTCGAGTTGACTGGCAGAACAAGTCTGAGCTAAAGGGCCTAGCCAGGTGGCTACCCCCCCCCACCCCCTGCAACACACACACACATGTATACACATTCTGAGACTGACACACAGGCATAGATCTACAGACACACTTCACCAACACAGACACAAAGTGTATTTCACCATTTGAGTTGAAGACAGAAGCCAGTGCCAACAAACTCCTTTTCATCCCAGGGAAGTCCTTTGTTTGGCACTTCAGGCATTCCATCAAAATATCCACATCAGACTCGGTCTCTGTTGGTAGCAGAATTACCAAAATGCTAACATTTTACATTTTCTGGCAAAGTATTGGAAAGATCAATGACATATATATATCCTGACAACATTACTGATAGTGATACTAATTATAGATTGATATATGATTAATTTGCTAGTTAATATGATAACAAGCTAGTTTTGTTACATACCAAGTTACCAAGAGATAATAATTATTTATTTAAGGAACATAACATTAACAAACATTTCACTAGATGCGATTAAGTGGCTGTTTTGCTATTACAAACCACAAATCATTTATTTCAGACAATATGCTTCAAGTCAAGTGGGGAAGCATACAATTTGTTAACAAAACATGCACGCAAAATATAGAACCACAGGTAAGTTGATCACAAGAAAAACACTGTAAAAAAGGCCTACCGTCCATGGCTTCAAAATGAGTAGTCCTCCTGAGAAGCTGGAAAAAAAGAGAGCTCTTTTTGTAATTGTATTGCAAAAACTCAGCCTGAGGCTAATGTCTTCTAACATTTCAGCAAATTATTGGCAGGTTCAATGAAAGCACCTCTTATTTTGAGGGCTTGGGTTAGGCTTAAAACAATGGGATCAGTTATTAGGAATTGTTTACACTGAACTTAACAACAACCAACCCGGTTTTTTAAATTATTTTATATATATATATTTTATTAAAATATATATAAATTATATATTAATTTTTATATGTTTTTTTTGGAAGGTATCTATTCGGCGTTCAATTAGGCTCAGATCAAGTTAGATGCCTGTTCCCGTGGCCAATATCTTAAGTGCCATAACTGAACTTGTGCGGTATCTAGATCAGTCTAAAACGCTGGCCTACAAAACTGATGAGAACAAAACTGAAGTACACTCAGTCAGATCAATTTCATAGCTGGGAAAAATTCAAGTGACTGTTATTAGATCATTAAGCCACCCCCTCCCCTCATCGTCACGGGTTATTTTTCAGCCTTTCCCAGTGCCGATTATTTATTGACTGACAAGTGACATTTATGCCAGGTCCTGGCCCAAGTCGACGTAACTATCAATATCAAGAGAACAAAAAACAAAAACAAAAAAGTGACAAACTGCGACAGACACTGTTTTCCGATACCCAAGCACCACAACTGACGTATCGACTAATATGGCAGAGTCTACCAGGCATTTCTTTACAAAGTTTGCGGCAAATTTCCATCAAGTCAACTAATGGCCCTCGTCGCATTAGGTACACACAAATTTGTCGGAATTTGCAGAACAAATCGTCGAATGGGTCTTACCGGCAAAAGTTAGCAACATGTCGGCTGCTCAAAAGCCTCCGGGCAAGGGAGTCAACTCTCGGAAACAGCGGAAGAAAGTTTTCCCGCACTAGGTTATAATTGGAACAGTCTCCGGGATTTCCCGGTAGCTCATAGGATATATTTAGCGGCTTGCATTTTCGTGTGCACTGATAGCTAATAAAGAAGAGAACAACAAGAGAACACGGGACGGGACAAGTGTTTTGTTTTGTGTGCCGCCTTCTTTTGCATTAATAGAGAATAAATGCATTCTTTCATGGAGCAAATAGCCCACTGAACGAAAGAGCAGCGAAGAACTGAGAATAAAACACTGATGTTTATATCTTCATAATTCCTTTTCTGTTTTTGTGTTTGTTTGTTTTCTGTTTTCTTCTCAAGATTGTTCAATGAAAGCAGAGATAATTTGGAGTTAGTGACAACCATTTATCTTCGGAGGACGAATATAAAAAGAACGCTTTGCTCGACTGAAAACACACACACACACACACACACACACACACACACACACACACACACACACACACACCACACACACACACACACACACACACACACACACACACACACACACACACACACACACACACACACACACAACACACACACACACACACACACACACACACACACACACACACACACACACACACACACACACACACACACACACACACACACACACACACACACACCACACACACACCACACACACACACACACACACACACACACACACACACACAACCACACAC
>JABMCL010001673.1:95000-97500 GCA_018857735.1 Alviniconcha marisindica | reverse complement strand
GTGACCCATCCAGAGTCATTATCAGAGAGACGTTTTGGCACCATCAACTATTAATTAACCCCTTTAACAACAACAACAACAATAACAATACACTTTATTAATCCCAGTGGGAAATTAAAGCTGTCGCTCGATCGCACAACGAAGAACATATCTCAATAAGTATAAGTCATGAGCCACACGCACATACCCACTCTTAGACATACGCCCCCTTTCTCTCAATCTGCATACACTAATACTTAGTTATAGCGAACCCAAAATTACCTGGAATAATGCTTTTCTGTGTCAAACCAAAACGTAAAAACTCTCAAATTAAATAAAATCATTAGGTTGACACATCCCCAACCCTCCGTTAGAAACAGACGTCTTGACGCATGCGCACACTCAGTTAATGACTGATATAATTTTAATTAAAAACTGACAGAGCCGAAGGTAAAAACTTTACTGCCACCATATCGCTTAAAAATGACCAATAAAAGTGCTAAGTTTGAAATTATTTAATCTTTCTCTCTCTCTCTCTGTTTTGTGTGGAAATTCTCATGTATAATGTTTCACTCACTCATTCATGCCTATATTATGTATATAAGTAATGCCTGTAATTTGATATCTGTTTATCAGTAGCTTAGCAAGGACTAGTTGTTAGACAGGTTTTTGACTGGACTTAAACTACAATCCTTGTAAAATAAAGTTTTCGAGTTCGAGTTCGAGTTCTCTCTCTCTCTCTTTCTGAAGCACACACACGCACGCTAAACTGATCCAACCAGGTGGACTTTGCACGTGGATTGCTCAGGTTAAATATTCCATTAGTAGTTTTGTAGCGTTTAATCTCTTGCTGCTTTTTATCCTTTCTCTGTTTCGGAATTGCGTGTTATTTGATTTATTTGTGTAGTTTTAACGTTTTCTTTACATCCATTGTTTTATTGTAATGTTGCGTGTAGGTCATCAAAATGTATACCATCTGCACAATAAGGTCCTTGATTTGAGTGTATTCCTTAACCAGTCAGCACCGAGCTACAATCTGTTTGGTGTTACGGAATCAAGACTAGACTTCAGAATTTCTGACCAGGATGTTAATATCCCAGACTATCGCATACAAAGAAAAGACTCAACTGCCATTGGCCAGACTGGTATTGCAGTCTACATACATGACTCCATAGCAGACATCACACATAGACGTCATGACCTTGAAAGTGACTGTGTGGAGTGTATTTGGCTCGAGCTAAAACCGAATGCAAACGCCCCATCTCTTTTTGTATGCTTCTTGTATAGAAACCCTTCAGTTTGTTATGAGTGGTTCGATGACTTTGTGCAGATGATAGACAATCTCCGCGCTGCAAAACCTCATGCCGACATTCTTTTATTAGGAGATTTTAATATTGATTTGCTGAAACCACACTCCTCTTGGAACTCTACTATTACACTGCTGGGCCTAACCCAACTTATAGAGTCCCCAACAAGAATTACACCGACATCTGCCACACTGATTGATCATATATATACAAACAACCCAGATGCATTCACTGATGTCAGTGTATCTGACCTAAGCATCAGTGACCATTGTCCCATCTCCTGTACGAAATCTGTTAAACTTTCAAAATGTAAACTCAAAACCCATTCTCTTATATCATTTAGATCGTTCAAGCACTTTAATAAAACAGCTTTTTGTGCTACCTGATTGGGCCCCCTTTTTATTTCGGTCCGAATTATACTGCCCCCGAAGAAGCTTTGCGGTGTGGACAGTGGTCCCTCAGTGTAATAACAGACACGCGCCACTGAAGCAAAAACGCGTCAAACATCCAAATTACCCCCCGGGCTTAAACAAAAGTAATGCAGCAAAGGGCTGGCGAGACAAACAAAAGAAAAAAACGTTTTTCGGAATAAAAGGGCTAAGAAAAAAATAAAAAATCGGGTGAGAAAAGAAAAAAAGGACTATTTCAGAAACTCTTGAGCGAGTAAAAATATTTCGACTGTGGGGCGTGCTCTAAATACATTACAAAAGGGGCCAGTCTCATTCTGCCGATATCCCAAAGCCCTAAGGCTGATAAATTCAAAAATCACTTCCTTTCTGGGGCAGAATTTTGGAAAAACCACGATCGGATGATGTATATGACTCTGAATGCTCAGATATTCTACATGAATTTTGCGAGCGAAAAACACGAGGGCAGGAGCCTTTGTCATCCCATATATTTCCATTCCAGAACTCGGTAAATATATATCCAAACTGGATAACAAAAAGTCGTTGGACCCGATGGATTAGTAACCACTTATTTAAAATTGTAAATGCCTTACATAATAGACTCACTTACTTACATTTTAAATCTATGCATCGAGAAAAACCATTATCCATCTGAGTTTAAGAAAGCAAAAGTGATCCCATTGTCAAAAACCCCAAAAAAGACAAATTTGATGACTAAGACCAAATCACTGTTATTGTCCTGTCCAAATCCTCGAAAAGCTGGCATGTGCAGTTAAATGATTATTTGGAAAAACCCCTACTTTACCC
>JABMCL010001673.1:87500-90000 GCA_018857735.1 Alviniconcha marisindica | reverse complement strand
TAGCGCGCGCGCTCGCGCGCGCACACAAACACACACACACACACACACACACACACACACACACACACACACACACACACACACACACACACACACACACACACACACACACACACACACACACACACACACACACACACACACACACATCACAACACACATTCACTTCATTCTAGCACACAGACACACACACACGCACACACGCAGCATAACACAACACAAACAACAAAAACAGCCGAACAAGACAAAACAACAATCATCCCCGACACCACACACATCCCCCCCCCCCAACCCCCCCCCCACTACCCTCAAAGAAGAAGAGGGAAATAAGGAGAGAGGGGAGAGAGAGAGAGAGAGAGAGAGAGAGAGAGAGAGAGAGAGAGAGAGAGAGACGAGAGGAGGGAGAGAGAGAGAGAGAGAGAGAGACTGTCGGGTGAATGGGTGAGAGAGAGACTAGAGAAACTGTAGTGGTGAGTGTGTGTGTGTGTGTGTGTGTGTGTGTGTGTGTGTGTGTGTGGTGGAGAGAGAGAAGAGAGGAGAGAGAGAAGAGGAGAGAGAGAGAGAGAGGAGAGAGAGAGAGAGAGAGGAGAGAGAGAGAGAGAGAGAGAGAGAGAGACTGTCGGGGTGAGTGTGTGTGTGAGAGAGAGACTGAGAGAAACTGTAGTGGTGAGTGTGTGTGTGTGTGTGTGTGAGAGAGAGAGAGAGAGAGAGAGAGAGAGAGAGAGAGAGAGAGAGAGAGAGAGAGAGAGAGAGAGAGAGAGAGAGAGAGAGAGAGAGAGAGAGAGAGAGAGAGAGCGGCGTGCGGTGTCTCCTCTTCAACACACATTGTTTTTACTCAAAATATTGGTTTGCTTTTCTCTTCAACCTTTTATTTTATGAACTGGGACTGTACATGCTAGGGCTCAAGCGCACCTTTAATGTTCTATTGGCACCTCCTTCTTATGTCTATCCATCACATTAATACTTCTGCTCTTCATGTCGGTACTTTGTATTTACTGGAATGCCACGTAAGAGTTACCGTAGGCTATTCGAGTCTGTGTTGTTGTGTTCACGCGACCTAGTTCGAGCGCAGGTCAACTCCCTTTGTTTTTCGATTCAACTCTTGCAGGTCTGAATCAGAAACCACTCAAACGTGTCAAACGATTTTGGCGACGGCGGCGGCGTAAGTATTAGTATGATAAGTACATTTGTTTCTTTATTTCTGCCTGTCACTACCTCTGTCTTTTTCCATATAGCTATATCTGTCAATCTGTCCCTCAGAAGAAACAACAACAACAACAACAACAACAAAACAAACACAAACAAAAACAACAACAACAACCTCAAAACTCGACAGGTATATGTATACGTGTGTGTGTGTGTGTGTGTGTGTGTGTGTGTGTGTGTGTGTATGTGTGTGTGTGTGTGTGTGTGTGTGTGTGTGTTGTGTGTTTGTGGTGTGTGTGTGTGTGTGTGTGTGTGTGTGTCCAGAAGAAACAACACACACACAACAACACAAACAAACAAACAACAACACACATGTACGGTGTGTGTGTGTGTGTGGGTGTGTGTGTGTGTGTGTGTGTGATGTTTGTGTGTTGGTGGGTGTGTGTCCCACCACACACACACAACACACACACACACACCACACACACACACACACACACACACACACACACACACACCTGTATGGATGGATGGATGTGAGTTGCAATGTGTGTAATATTATTATTAGCTGCACATAGCTGCTTACTGTGGTTCTACTCTACAATACTTATGTTTGTTCTTGTATCTTCTCCTCTCCAGGTTTTTGTTTGTGTTTTTTTGTTTGTATTTTCTGTAAGAGAGAGAAAAAGAAAAAAGAGAGAGAAAAAAAGAGAGGACAAAATGTCTACAAATACCGTTGCAGGAAGGAGGTCACCTCCTCCCCCGCCTCCCAATCAGCCTCCCTACTTTACGTCATGCCCCACTGGTGGCGTCACCAGCGTGGCGTCATCAGGGAAGACGACGTCACAAGTCTCGTGGTCTGTGGCTGCTGCTGATCCCAACGGCGGAGCTCCTTCGTAAGATGCTCACGTTGAAGCTTCCTAGCTCTCGTCGCGTTTTGTCTTTACTCAATAGCGTTTTTTTGTTTTTTGTTTTTTGTTTGTTGTTGTTGTTTTGGTCTTTGGTTTGTTTTGTTGCCTCTGACTTTTTGACAACAATTTGCCGTCTTGCCATCGTAAATGTCGTGTAATTTCATTTTGTCCAAGGTACATCAAGTAGCATATTGTCCTTTCGTAAGATCTACGCTGAAACTTTCTATTCTGTGTATTTTGTCTTTATTCAATAGCGGGGTCCTTTCGTAACATGCCAACGCTGAAACTTTCTATTTCTCGTCGTATTTTGCCTTTATTCAACAGCGGGTCCTTTCGTAACATGCCAACGCTGAAACTTTCTATCTCTCGTCGCATTTTGTCCTTTATTCAACAGCGGGTCCTTTCGTAACATGCTAACGCTGAAACTTTCTATCTCTCGTCGC
>JABMCL010001673.1:67500-82500 GCA_018857735.1 Alviniconcha marisindica | reverse complement strand
AGGTTCGGCCCCAACTTGCGCCGGCAGAAGCGCAGACAGCATGTTCCAAAATGTAGGCTAAAGTCAAGTCAGGTCAATATACTTCAATCATCTCTCACAAGGTAATTAAACTAACTACTGTATCATTCTGGATCCCAGAGACAAGGCTGCGCCTCCCACAGGTCAACAAATAAGGCAATTCCCTCCGAAGCGAGTGAAGTATTGACACCGAAGCGTCATCCATTTGTATTTTTCTTTCTTCCTCATCCACAGGAGAGCTCTGCTCTCAGCCAATCAGAGGCAAAGTTCGTCGAACTGGGCGAATGTTCCCAGAACATGTTGAGCGAAGCTTTTTGGACCCCGAATATAGCTTCGTCGCAGTTCGACGAATACTTCCAACTAGGTTCGCGAAGCAAAAGTTCGCCCAGTTAAGAACCAACTAGGTTCGACGAATACTCCCAACTAGGTTCGCGAACAAAATAATGTTCGCCCAATTAAGAACGGGCTTAACACACACACACACACACACACACGCACGCACGCACGCACGCACGCACGCACGCACGCACGCACGCACGCACCCCCACGCACGCACACAAAGCACAGCACGCACCCCGCACACGCACACACACACACACACACACACCACACACACCACCTACCACCCACCCCCACCCACCCAACATTCAACATCACATCACACAGAACACACACACACACACACACACACACACCACACACACACACACACACACACACGCACCAAGCACACCACACAAACACAACAACACACACACACACACACACACACACACACACACACACACACACACACACACACACACACACACACTTTATCTCAGCAAGATCTTTACTTTCAGCTGCACCGTCTGTCAGGAACATGCACTCTCCCTTGCAAAGTCAAGTCATCACAGCAGATACACCCTGACTATGAAAGATACATTATTATTATTATTATTTGTATGTCTCTCTCTCTTCTCTCTCTCTCTCTCTCTCTCTCTCTCTCTCTCTGGACAGCAATATCGTGTGGCGACCCGGGAAGTGTCTCAGGAGGTCACGTGATGTGTCCGGAGGGTCACGTGTTCACGAAGGGCTGCGTGCTTCAGTGCCACCCGGGCTACCGGGCCACGGGGGTCACCTCCGTGACGTGTGACAGCGCTGGACAGTGGTCATCACGCTTGGGCCCCTGCACAGGTCAATGTCTGCAAGTACATGCAAGTCGGTCTCCTGTCTTCTTGTTTCTCTCTCCGGCGGTGCCGGCGCATGTGCACGCACATCTGTGCGCTCCAGGGGACTTCTAGCTCCGGAAATGACGTAGCAACGACAGTAGATTCGTAAATCGAGGACGTCACGGAGAATGACGTAGCTCCGAGAGGAGAGCCGTAAATCGGTGACGTCACGGAGAATGACGTAGCGACGACAGGAGAGCCGTAAATCGATGACGTCACGGAGAATGACGTAGCGACAACAGGAGAGCCGTAAACCGATGACGTCACGGAGAATGACGTAGCGACGACAGGAGAGTCGCAAATCGATGACGTCAAGGACAATGACGTAGCGACGACAGGAGAGTCGCAAATCGATGACGTCACGGAGAATGACGTAGCGACGACAAGAACTGTGGCTGTTTGTTTTTCCTGTTCATTCAGCTTCATTTTAGTCAACCGCCTTCCACATAAGGGGACGTAAGTATGAAAATCAGACGTTTTGCTTGTAATTTGATGGAACGTGTTTCGCCTTGATAAGCTCTGATTGGTCATTAAATGTACGTCATATCCGTACCGTAACACGTGATGAGAGAGAGAGAGAGAGAGAGAGAGAGAGAGAGAGAGAGAGAGAGAGAGAGAGAGAGAGAGAAGAGAGAGAGTTAATTAGTCAGTAACTGGATTTTAACGAGAGAGAGAGAGAGAGAGAGAGAGAGAGAGAGAGAGAGAGAGAGAGAGAGAGAGAGAGAGAGAGAGAGAGAGAGAGTTAATTAGTAAGTAACTGGATTTTAACGAGAGAGAGGCAGTCTGAAAACTAAACGAGAACTCCATTAAAAACAACATACTACTACGACGACGACAACAACAACAACAACAACAACAACAGCAACAACCAAACCCCGTTTTTGTTCCAGACATCGAGGCACCCAAGTTCCCTAACGGATGCCCTGCGGACCAACAGCTCTACTCAGGTCCACTCGAGTCCCCTGTGGCCGTGACCTGGAGTGACCCCGTTGCCACTGACAACAGCGGGCAGACCGTGACCTTGAGCAGTGACCTTGCTAAAGGTTCACTGCTGGGGTTGGGTTCACGCATTGTCACGGTGACAGCAAGAGACTTGAAAGGCAACGAGGAGTCTTGCCAGTTCGTTGTTACTGTTCAAGGTTCGGTACACAGTACTTGATGTACTTGGAAGTTTCTGTATCTGTGTGTGTGTGTGTGTGTGTGTGTGTGTGTGTGTGTGTGTGTGTGTGTGTGTGTGTGTGTGTGTGTGTGGTGTGAGTCTCCCCCCTCTCTCTCTCCATTCTCTCTTACTCACATTCACGCTCACGCCTCCTCCCCCTCCTCACACACACACACACACACTCTCTCCTCCACCCACACCACACGACACCGCCCCAACACCACCCCCCCACTCTCTCTCTCTCTCTCTCTCTCTCTCCACACACACACACCACACACACCACACACACACACACACCACACACACACACACACACACACACACACACACACACACACACACACACACACACACACACACACACGCGCGCGTGTGATTCAGCTGTCAGTAAGTAAGTAAACATGGTGCTTAACGTCCACAGAAACCGTACGGCTTATTAGGATTCAGCTGTCAGTAAGTAAGTAAGTAAACATGGTGCTTAACGTCCGCAGAAACCATAAGGCTTATTAGGGACGGGTATTCAGCTGTCAAGTTAATTTATGCTTCCAAAACACACATAAATTGAAATCTTTCTGGTGTTCGATGACGATAGTTATGCCGACAATTACGACATTAATGACGACGTTGATGATGATAATAATAATGTTGAATTAACAATGTTGGCGGATCTGCTCTACGGAGAATTAAAACAAAACTCTCTCATAAAAACGAAACAAACAAACAAACAAACAAACAAACAAACAAACAAACAAAGAAACAAAGAAAAAACAGCCTCAACATCTTCGTCGTCATCGCTGTCATAATCATCATAATTTATCGTCTGTTGCAGCAAGAAAGTGCCAGCCTCTACCCCCTCCGTCTGACGGTCAGGTGATCTGCACGAGAGAAAACGTGGAAGGGTCAGAGTGCTCGGTGACGTGTAACCTTGGTTACCAGCTACAAGGAACGGCAACTCTTGAGTGTCTTAATACCCAGCTGTGGAGTGACTCCCCTCCCACGTGTGAAGGTAAAGAAGATGAAATACAGGAGATTTATCCGCCTTGTACTTCACATAGTTCAGGAGCTGGGTGAGAGTCGAGGTGGCCGTCCTGGGCTGTCCGTCCTAACGAGCCTTCTGGTTTCCGTGGACGTAAAGCTATATTGAACCGTGCTTCGGCATTGGTCACAGCTTGTCCCTGATATGTCAGCTGACATCTGAGGACATTAAGCAACACTACCTACCTACCTACCTACCGCCTTGTACTCTGTGAGAGTTAACTGCTGTCAAAGTTTTGACTAAGCAGGTGTCAATCGTATGGTAGCATTCCTTGATGTCGGTTTTATTTATTTATATGAATATATATGTGTCTGTATCCATATGATAATTCCCCCCTTCCCTTTGGTGTGCAGGGGGTCTGTAAACGTAAGAACTTTAAAAAAAAAGTCTATAACTGGCGCTATTCTCTCTTCCGAGCAGACCCGCTCGCTCTAGTCGATAATTATAACTGAAATTTATATATGCGACTCCGTGTCCTCCACACAGCACTTTTTTTTTTTTGTATTTTTTTTTTTTTTTTTTGGTTTTGTTTCTTGTCAGGTCAATAGGGGCTTCAGACTGCCAGCCACAAAAAACCTTGGTCGCATTCGTCGCAGCAATGTCACAGTTCCGCCCCATTTTTTCTTCGTAAGCTCCCAACATATAAACAAGTCCATTTTTACCCCTTTTGGCCCCCTTTTTTGGGGGGGTTCGGTGGTTTTTTGGGTTGGGGTGTGTGTGTTGCGGTGGGTGTGTGTGTGTGTTGTGGTGTGTGTGTTGGGGTGTGTGTGTGTGGACGGAATCAACTTGAAGTATGCATACTTGGCATATCCAAATTCAGTTCATTCCGTACTATGCCCGTGCTATCACAACCCCACGCACACAGGCATCCTCAAACCATTTGAGGACACGAACCCACGGGGCTAAACTAAATGGATATTGCCCAAAATATCAACAGACGACGTACTATAAATTATAATTTGCTCCCAACAAAAAGGGAAATGCGGCGCTTGTCCATGGACGACCACAAATACTTAGTTCAAAAAAGCGAGGCAAAAGATCCAAACACACAAAAGGTTCCCAAGAACGCTGTTTTTTTAGGAAAAAAAACGACCGCTAATCTGGGGGTAATCCCTTTTATCAAACTACAAAACGACACTAAAACAACAGTTACCGGCGAAAAAAAGATGAAAAAGGAAAAGGGGATGAAGCTAAGCCACTTATTGTTTCTGGTTGGTGACTCTTATACAGCGCCTTTTTTCCGCCCCTTGAGCGAAAATCACGGGCTCGCTGTGGTTCTACATGAGTGATAGCTTTTCATAGCGCGTTTTTTGAAAACCCCGAAAATGGTGTACTTTCAGCGCTGGGATGGCTGGTGCCACAAGAAATGCGCCCGGCGTCCGGCGCAAGTTCTGTGTTTCAGTAAACCATGCACCCTGTCACTTCGTCATGCAAAGCCACTACGTAAATGCACGCGTGTTTAGCTGTAACCTAAAAACCCTTTTTGCGAATGACCCGGGGCTTTTTAGTGCTACTTTTTTTAAAAACGGGGGGGGGAAGGATCCGAAAAAAGAGTAGCACAGAAAGTCGACCCTGGAGAAGAAAATTCTCCGCCGCTCCTGCGGGATTTGAACTCGCAACCTTTCAATCACGAGTCCGGCGCCGCTCTAACCACTGAGCTATCCCCTATCCCCAGCCGTTTATGGTTGCGCTATGTTGTTTTCGTGTCCTTTAATTATGAGGCAAATGAGGCAGATGATAGTCCTTTGACTGCAAAACCAATGCATACATATTAATAAGGAATTAATTTCCTCTCTCTCTCTCCCAGCAATCCTGTGCTCCCAACCAACAGTCCAACATGGCGTCTTTGAATGTCCGAGTGGTCTGCAGAACCCGGCTGTGTGCTCTTTGACCTGTGACCCAGGGTTCACGGTTGTGGATCCCAAGGATATCCGGTGTCTGGAAAATGCAACTTGGTCTGTGTCTGGATATTGCTACGGTGAGTTGTAAAAAGGCAACACAGCTGCGTTCCATATTCAACAGTAATATATGTTCAAAATATAATGGTTTTGGCATTCTTGAGAAAGTTTCAGTGGCAGAATGCAGAATGTGTGTGTGTGTGTGTGTGTGTGTGTTTTGTGTGTGTGTTGTGTGTGTTTTTTTTGGGGGTTTTGTTTTTTTTTTTTGGGGGGTGTGTGTGTTTTTTGTGTGGTGTGTGTGTTTTTGTGTGGTGTGTGTGTTTTTGTTTTGTTTTTTTGTTTTTCAAGGATTTCAGATTTTTGTGTGTGTTTGTGTGTGTGTTTTTGTGTGTGTGTGTGTGTGTGTGTGGGGTGTGTAACACCTACACATGTTTTTTGTGTGTGTGTGTGTGTGTGTGTGTGTGTGTGTGTGTGTTTTGGGGTGTGTTTGTGGTGTTGTTTTTGTTGTTTTTTTTTTAATTTATTTTTTTTTTTTAGAAGCGCAGCATTTTTTTCCTTTTTCAAGAAACACTGGCTCCAAAAAAAGGGATAAGGGGATTAGCTCTCCATCTCATTTTTCATCGTTTTTCTCCGTTTAATTGTTGATGAAGTGTCGTATTGTAGCTTGATAAAGGAGGTTACCCCGAACATTCGCATGCTGTGTTTTGTCCTCATAAATAGCGTTATTTTGAACCTCTGGTGCGCTTGGATCTTGTTTCAACTTTGTTTGAGATTCTTTGGTTTTCCTATGCATTCCGTCAGACGTTGAATCCCCACAGTTTTCCAACGGCTGTCCTCGCGATCTCGCTGTCGATGCAGCTCCTTTGGGATCTGACACTACGGTAAGCTGGTCACCGCCTGACGTCACTGACAACTCTGGTGACGTAGTGAATCTTCAGAGTGACGTCATACCAGGTTCAACTTTTCCCTCTGGCGTCACAAACGTGACGTACACGGCTGTTGACGTCACTGGAAACACGGCTGCTTGCGCTTTTTCCGTTACGGTCACAGGTGTGTAACGTTCTCGTTTAGTTTTCTGAATTATTTTTTTTTTTTTTAAATTTTTTTTTTTCTCTCTCTCTCTTTTTCCCCCCCCTCTCTCTCTCTCTCTCTCTCCTCCCCCCCCTCTCTCTTAGCTTTGTTTTATTTTTATGGATGGTGGGTAGATGCGTGAGGTAGTGTGTGTGTCTGTGGCTATGTTTGTCTGTCTGCCTGGATGTTTAACCTTTGGAGCAGGTGGGGTGCGTGTTGCGTGTGTGTGGGGCGGGGGTGTGGGGGTGCGTGGGGCGGGGGGGGGTGTGTGTGTGGGGGTGTGTGTGTGTGGGGGTGTGTGTGGGTGTGTGTGTTTTTGTGTTTTGGAGGTGTGTGTGTGTGTTGTGTGTGTGTGGGGGTTGGGGGGGGGGGGGGATCCCCGGCCATTGGCCCCCCTCCCCTCCCCGCACCACTGCCCCGTGTGTGTTTGGGGTCAAAATTTGGGAAAAATTCCCCAAAGGGATTTGGTATTGTGGGTGTGTAGCTCTCCCCCTCTCCTTCTGTACAGTTCTGATATCATTATTATTATTATTTCTCTACAGCTCTAATATTGTTAATTATCTACAGCTCTGATATTAACCCCTTCACTGCCCTGATATCACGGGAAAACGACCGTTAAAAGTGTGAAATTCAAAACCATTAAGCCTTTTTTTCTTCTGTTTTTTCTTTTCTTTCTGCACTGGCATTTGAAAGGATTTTCATCAAAACGCATAGCATTGAAAGTAAATAATAATAATAATAATAATAATAATAATATAATAATAATAATAATAACTCTTATATAGCGCTATACCCCGTAAATACTTACAAACTCGCGGCGCTGCGTGAGGGATGTGTAACAGGACCGGAAAATATATACTGTTTGCAGTCACGTCCGGTCCGCGCATCTTTCTGCCTGGAAATTTGACAGGCTGGGGCAGTGAAGGGGTTAACGCTATTATCCTCATTATTTCTGCACAGTTCTGATGATATTATCACCGTCATCACGATCACTGTCGCCGTTATTTCTGTCGTCATCATCGTCGTTAGTATTGTTATTATTTCTCTGCAGTTCTGAGCTGCGCCGATCCGTCCACGAACACTGCGAACCAGGGTCAAGGTCAAGGTCAAGGTCGGTCTTGAACTACAGCTGCGCCGACGGCCACGTGTACGGGGCGACGTGCACGGTGAACTGTTCCCACGGTTACAGTCTGGTCGGAGAAGACGTGATCAGGTGCGGAAGGGACAACAGCACGCATCCTCCGTCTGTGGTTTGGCAGTGGGCCGGTGGACAGGCTGGAAAGCCGATCTGCAGAGGTACCGTTGTGATGCTTGACCTGCTTGACCTGAGGGTTAAGGGTAAGAGGGTGGGTGGGGGGGAAGGAGGAGAAGAAGGTGGGGGGAGAGAGGAGACAGGGATGGGGGGCGAGAAGAGACAGAAAAAACAGGAACAAAAGAAGACAGACAGACAGAAGACAGATTTTGGGGGGGGGGGGGGGGGGGGGGGGGGGCAGACAGACAGACAGACAGACAGAGGGTCGAGACGAAGAGGGTAGGGTGTGTGTGTGTGTGTGTGTGTGGAAGAGAGAGAGAGAAGAGAGAGAGAGAGAGAGAGAGAGAGAGAGAAGACAGGCAGAAGAGACAGAGACAGGGCAAAAAGACAGAGACAGAGACAGGAACAGAGGGAGAGAGAGAGAGAAAGAGAGGGGGGGGGGGGGTAGGAAAAAGGGTTATGCACAATTACTTCAAAGTCCATAACAGTTGGATGAAATCATGGTCCACTTAACACAATTTTTAACACACACACACACACACACACACACACACACACACACACACACACACACACACACACACACACACACACACATTCACACACGTACACACAGACTCACACACACATGCACAGTTATGACTGGGTGGATATGACTAACAACTATTTACGGAGATCGCCGTCAGTATTTGCTGACTGAATGAATCGCTTGCTCACTTATTTGCTATCGGATTGATGATTGCACGGTGACCGACTCACAAAATACGCGCCGATTAACCCTTCACTGCCCAGCCTGTACAATTCCGGGCTGAAAAGTGCCCCATACCCATACAAAAAACAGTCTCTGTCTCTGTCTTCTTCTGTCTTTTTCTGTGTCTCTTTGTCTGTCTGTCTGTCTGTCTGTCTCTTCTCTCTCTCCTCTTGTCTCCTCTTTTTCTGTCTTCTCCCCCTCTGTCTTTTCTCTCTCTCTGTCTTTCCTGTCCCTTTTTCTTCTCCTCCGTCTTGCTTCTTCTGTCGCTTCTCCTTTTCTCTCTCTGTGTCTCTCTGCTCCCTCTCTCTCCTGTTCCCCTTCTCCTGCCCTTCTCTGTCTCTTCCGTCTGTCTGTCTCTCTCCCTCCTGCCCGTCCTCTCCCCTCTGTCTCTTCCTCTCCTGTCCCTCCTCTCTGTGTCCCTCTCTGTCTGCTGTCTTCTGTCCGTCTGTCTCCCCTCTCCCCCTCCCCCCCCCCTCCCCTCTTCCTTCTTCTCCTCCCCCCCTTTTCTCTCTCTCCCCCCTCCCCCCACCCCCCCTCTTGTCCTCTCCCCTCTCTGTGTCTGTCTGTTTTTTCTTCGTCTTTTTCTTCTTCCCCCTCTCTCCCCCCTTTTGTCTCTCTCTCCCTCTCTTCTCTCTCCCCCTCTATCCCCTCTCTCTCTCTCTCTCTTTCTCTCTCTCTAATAACGTAAATTACTTTCGGGACTGGGGCATTTTGATGAAGTCTTTCACTACTCAGGGAGGGTGGTTAAAGTTCCACTTTATTGTCGTTTTCCGTGTGACGAAAGCGGCAAGCATGGCAGTGAAAGGGTCAATGGCAATAAATAAAAAAAAAAATAATAATAATAATAATAATAATAATAATAATAAAAAATAAAATAAAATTTAAAAAAAAATTAAAGACAATTATAATAAATCTGAAACAGAACTAGGCCCTGAGGGTGCCTGAAGAATAAACCCACAGGGAGACAATTGGGGCCCCGAAAGTCGTCACACAAGCAGAGCAAACAAAAAATTCGGTGACCCCGGGGTTTATGTACCTTGTATTTACCCGCATGCCAGGTGAGGTTACCGTAGGCGCTCAGGTCTTTGTTGTTGTGTTGTGTGACGTCTTTTGAGCGATAATTCTCCCCTGTGTGCTGATTCTGCATGAGCGTTCTGGGCCTCTTCTGTTTCAGACTTGTGTAAAAATTTTAGTCAGTCCAGTCATCGTCAATCAGTTGCAGTCTCTCTCATCTCCCCCCCCCCCCACCCCTATAACCGCCACTGGTTACTGGGCGTCCATCTCTCTCCCCCTTTTTCTCTCTCTTTTCTTTTTTCCTTTCCCCCCTCCTCCTTCTCTCCTCTCCCCCCCCTCTCTCTCTCTTCCTCTCTCTCTCTCTTTTTCTCTCTCTCTCTCTCTCTCTCTTTTTCTCTTCCCCCCCTCTCTTTTTCTCTCTCCTCTCTCCTCCTTCTCTCCTCCCCCCCCCCCCCCCTCTCCCTCGCCATCCCTCGCGCGCTCTCTCACCCCTTCCCCATCTCTCTCCTAATCCTGTGTTCTGTTGGTTCGGTTAGAGCTGTTGTTTGGTCGACTGTTAATACTCATTGAACATCACCAGAGGACACCTGCCCTCCTCTCTCTCTGCCTCCCTCTCTCTCTCCATCTCTCTCCCTCTCCCTCCAACTCCCTCCCCCCCCCCTCTCTCTCTTAATCCTGTGGTCGGTTGTTTTTGTTAGAGCTGTTTTTTGGTCGACTGTTAATACTCACTGAACGTCACCAGAGGACAGCTGCCCTCCTCTCTCTCTCGCTATCTCTCTCTCTCTCACTCCCTCCCTCAGTCCCTCTCTCTCTCTCCCCGTCCCTCTCAATCCCTCTCTCCCCCTCCCCCCTCTCTCTCCCCCCTCTCTCTCTCCCCCTTCTCTCTCTTAATCCTGTGATCTGTTGGTTCAGTTAAAGCTTTTGTTTGGTCGACTGTTAATACTCATTGAACATCACCAGAGGACAGATGCCCTCTTCTCTCTCTCTCTTCGTCCCTCCCCCTCTCTCTCTCCCTCCCTCTCCCTCCCTCCCTCCCTCTCTCTCTCTTCTCTTAATCCTGTGATCTGTTGGTTCAGTTAGAGCTTTTGTTTGGTCGACTGTTAATACTCACTGAACGTCACCAGAGGACAGATGCCCCCTTCTCTCTTTCTCTCTCTCTCTTCGTCCCTCCCCCTCTCTCTCCCTCCCTCTCTCTCTCTCCCTCCCTCCCTCCCCCTCCTCTCTCTCTCTCTTAATCCTGTGATCGTTGGTTCAGTTAGAGCTTTTGTTTGGTCGACTGTTAATACTCACTGAACGTCACCAGAGGACAGATGCCCTCTTCTCTCTTTCTCTCTCTCTCTCTCTCTCTCTCTCTCTCTCTCTCCGTCCCTCCCTCTCTCTCTCCCTTTCCGTCCGTCCCTCTCTCTCTCTCCCTCCTCCCCTCCCTCTCTCTCTCTTAATCCTGTATTGTTGGTTAGTTAGAGCTTTTTTTTTGGTCGATGTATCTCACTTGAAAGTCCCCAGAACAGATGCCCTCTTCTCTCTCTGTCTCTCTCTCTCTCTCTGTCTCTCTCTCTCTCTCTGTCTCTCTCTGTCTCTCTCTGTCTCTCTCTGTCTGTCTCGCTCTCTCTCTCTCTTCGTCCCTCTCTCTCTCTCTCCCTCTCCGTCCGTCCCTCTCTCTCTCTCCCTCCCTCCCCCTCCCTCTCTCTCTCTTAATCCTGTGATCTGTTGGTTCAGTTAGAGCTTTTGTTTGGTCGACTGTTAATACTCACTGAAAGTCACCAGAGGACAGATGCCCTCTTCTCTCTTTCTCTCTCTCTCTCTGTCTGTCTAGCTCTTCCTCCCTCTCTCTCTCCCACCCTTTCCCCCTCTTTTCCCCTCCCTCCCCCTCCCTCTCTCTCTCTTAATCCTGTGATCTGTTGGTTCAGTTAGAGCTTTTGTTTGGTCGACTGTTAATACTCACTGAACGTCACCAAACAATCCCTCTTCTCTCTTTCTCTTTTTTTTTTTCCTCTCTCTCTCTCTCTCTCTCTCTCTCCTCCCCCCCTCTCTCCCCCCCTTTCCTCCCCCCCCCTCTCTCTCCCTCCCTCCCCCTCCCTCTCTCTCTCTTAATCCTGTGATCTGTTGGTTCAGTTAGAGCTTTTGTTTGGTCGACTGTTAATACTCACTAACGTCACCAAGGACCAAAAATCCCCTTCTCTCTCTCTCTCTCTCTCTCTCTCCTTCCCCCTCTCTCTCTCCATCCCCCCCTCTCTCCCTCCCTCCATCCCTCCCTCTCTCTCTCTCTTAATCCTGTGATCTGTTGGTTCAGTTAGATCTGTTGTTTGGTCGACTGTTGATACTCACTGAACGTCACCAGAGGACAGATGCCCTCCCCTCCAGCCTCCCAAGAACGGAGCTCTGAGCTGTCACCTTGGTGACTATGGTCCGGATTGCCTCATGACGTGTGACGCCTCCTGGGACATCCCTGTCTACACCAGGGGCTTCTTCTACTGCCTGAATGACGCAGGCTCGTGGATGCCCAGTGGCAGGGTGCCAGACTGTGTCGGTGAGGGTCTCTGCTGCTGCTGCTGCTGCTGCCTCTGTAGGCTTTTGTAACAACAGTAACAGCAACAACAACAGCAACAACAACAGCAACAACTATAGAAACAGTAGAAGAAGAAAAATTAAGAAATATATGTTTACAGCCATATGCTTGTCCTCATTTTATGAATATTCTCAGCTGAAGATTCACGCAACATTTGAGTATATGATCAATATAGTATTATATATTGTAATGTTATGCTCTGTCTCTCTGCCTTCACCCCCCCAGCTCTCTCTCTCTCTCTTTCTGTCTCTCTCTGTCTCTCTGTCTCTCTGTCTCTGTCTCTCTGTCTCTCTCTGTCTCTCTGTCTCTGTCTCTGTCTCTGTCTCTGTCTCTCTCTCTCTCTCTCTCTCTCTCTCTGACTAGTTGTTAGACAGGTTTTTGACTGAACCTAAACTACAATCCTTGTAAAATAAAGTTTTCAAGTTCGAGTTCGAGTTCTCTCTGTCTCTGTCTCTCTGTCTCTGTCTGTCTGTCTGTCTGTCTGTTGGTCAGTTGTTCGGATTGTTTTAGACGATAATGTGCACTTCGTACTTTGCTTGTTTGTTTTCCTGCTGCATTTTTCTGTCTTTCTTTCTTTCATCGATATCATTTTTCGTCGTGTTTGCCTCTTGTCTGTCTTTTTGTTTTCTTTTCTTCTTTGATTCTTCAGTTTTTTTTTGTTCCCCCCCCCCCCTTCTTTCTTTCCTGATATGAAAACAGTCGACTGTTTATATAGTATTATATTATTTGTCTCTTTCTCTTGACCGTCTTGTATTTATAATTTCAACTTATTTACAGGCCGCACGGAGCAGTTTGGGTACAGTTTTAAATATATGATTTAAAAAAAAAAAGAAAAAAAAAGAAAGAAAAAAAAGAAGAGGCGTTTTCACGTACAAAGGTGTTTGTTCACACTTATGTGTCTGTCCGAGATTACTAACCAAACTAACCTGTTCAATTGTGTCTTTTCCCCCCAAAAAATTTGTGGATTAGATTGCCTGATCCAGCGAGCATTATCATTCCATATGCCTGTTTTCTGGATGTTCTTGTTCTTCAGTAAGGATGTTGCCGACGAGGGTACGGCTTCAGACGCAAATGTTTTACCTCACTGGCAGCTGTAACGCATCGGTGGAAAAACTGCGTGAGAGCTTCGTCACACGACTGAGCAGCTCATTGTTCAAGGACGCATGCGTCAACGTTCCTTCCTGTTCTGCGAGCAACGTTGAGGTGATTATAATGTCATGCATATGCATAATTATGTTGGAGTCACACGGAGCATGCGAGTTTATGTGATGTTAGTGTGGTATCAGCACTCGTCTGTTTGCGTTTTCTCTCTGATAACATTCACACACGCACACACAACAACCATCTCTCTCTGTCTGTCTGTCTGTCTGTCTGTCTGTCTCTCTCTCTCTTTGTGTTTGTCTGTCTGTGTGTTTCTCTGTGTGTCTCTGTCTGTCTGTGTGTCTCTGTCTGTCTGTCTGTCTCTCTCCCCCCCTCTCTCTCTCTCTCTTTCTTTTTCTTTCTCTCTCTTTTTCTGTCTGTCGTCGTCTTCTTCTTTCTTCTTCTTCCTTTCTCTCTCTTCTTCTTCTTCCCTTTTTTCTTCCCCTCTCTCTTTTCTAAAAAAAAAAAAAAAAAAACACACCAAAACACACCAAAACAAAAACACAACCCCACACACACACAACCCCACACACACACACACCCCACCACCCCCCCCCACACACCCAAAACACAAACAACCCCCACACACACACACACACACACACACACACACACACACACACACACACACACACACCTCTCTCTCTCTCTCTCTCCTCCCCCCCCCCCACAAAAAAACACACACACACACACACACACACAAACACCACCACACACACACACACACACACACACACACACACACACACACACACACACACACACACTCTCTCCCCTCCCCCCCCCCCTCTTTTCTCTCTCTCCCACACACAACATCACCACACACACACCCCCACACACCCCCAACACCCCCACGCACACCCCCACACCACCACCACACCACCACCACACACACACACACACACACACACACGTTTCTTTTTTTCTTTCGCTCCCTGCAAACGATTTTTGGGGGCATAAATATTAGTATTATAAATACATATCTCACCCCCTGTCTCCTCTTGTCTTGTCTGTTTTCTGTCTTTGTCTCTAAATGTCTCCCCCCCCTCTCTCTCTTTCCCCCTTCTCTCCACTCTCGCTATCCCCCCCCTCTCTTTTTCCCTTCCTCTCTCTTTTTCCCTTTCCCCTCTCCTCCTTTTTTTCCCTCCCCCCCCCCCCCCCCCCCACCCCCCTTTCCTTTTTTCATAACCCCCCCCCACCTCCCCCATGCAGGTGATGTGTGGCCCACTGCCATCGGTGCGAGGCAAAAGGGGTTGCCTCCCATCTGCACAGGGCCCTGAGGTCAAGGTTGCAGGGAGCCGGGCGGTCTCTCTCCGCACTTAGCCGCTCAGCCACCGCCACCCACTACGTCCTGGTCGACGTGGAGATACGCGTGCCCTACGAGGAGCGCTTGGCCTCGCCGGAAAAAACGTATCGCGTACGTATCGTGTACGTATCGTGTACGTATCGTGTCGGTATCCTGTGGGTATCACGTCAGTATCGTGGAGGTGTCGTGGTGTGTCGCGTACGTATCGTGACGTATTGTGGCGGTATCGTGTACGTATCGTGACGTATAGTGTACGTATCGTGGCGTACTGTCGAGGTATCGTGTACGGATTGTGAGGTATCATGTATGTATCGTGACGTATTGTGGAGGTATCGTGTACGTATCCTGACGTATCTTGTACGTATTGTGGAGGTATCATGTACGTATCGTGATATGTCTCGTACGTATTGTGGACATATCGTGTACTATCGTGTACATGTGACGTATCGTGTACGTATCGTTAAGTATCATGACATGTCGCGTACGCATCGCGTACGTATCCAGACGTATTGTGCACGTATAATGACGTATTGTGTACACATCGTGTAGGTATCGTGACGTTTTGTGGACGTATAGTG
>JABMCL010001673.1:57500-62500 GCA_018857735.1 Alviniconcha marisindica | reverse complement strand
CCGTCATCAGTACAGCTTACAGTGTAGGCCTTGAGGCCACCGCTACCACCGTCATCAGTACAGCTTACAGTGTAGGCCTTGAGGCCACAGCTACCACCGTCATCAGTACAGCTTACAGTGTAGGCCTTGAGGCCTCCGCTGCCACCGTCATCAGTACAGCTTACAGTGTAGGCCTTGAGGCCACAGCTACCACCGTCATCAGTACAGCTTACAGTGTAGGCCATGAGGCCACAGCTGCCACCGTCATCAGTACAGCTTACAGTGTAGGCCTTGAGGCCACCGCTGCCACCGTCATCAGTACAGCTGACAGTGTAGGCCTTGAGGCCACCGCTGCCACCGTCATCAGTACAGCTGACAGTGTAGGCCTTGAGGCCACCGCTGCCACCGTCATCAGTACAGCTGACAGTGTAGGCCTTGAGGCCACAGCTGCCACCGTCATCAGTACAGCTGACAGTGTAGGCCTTGAGGCCACAGCTACCACCGTCATCAGTACAGCTGACAGTGTAGGCCTTGAGGCCACAGCTACCACCGTCATCAGTACAGCTGACAGTGTAGGCCTTGAGGCCACAGCTACCACCGTCATCAGTACAGCTGACAGTGTAGGCCTTGAGGCCACAGCTACCACCGTCATCAGTACAGCTGACAGTGTAGGCCTTGAGGCCACAGCTACCACCGTCATCAGTACAGCTGACAGTGTAGGCCTTGAGGCCACAGCTACCACCGTCATCAGTACAGCTTACAGTGTAGGCCTTGAGGCCACAGCTACCACCGTCATCAGTACAGCTTACAGTGTAGGCCTTGAGGCCACAGCTACCACCGTCATCAGTACAGCTTACAGTGTAGGCCTTGAGGCCACAGCTACCACCGTCATCAGTACAGCTTACAGTGTAGGCCTTGAGGCCACCGCTGCCACCGTCATCAGTACAGCTTACAGTGTAGGCCTTGAGGCCACAGCTACCACCGTCATCAGTACAGCTTACAGTGTAGGCCTTGAGGCCACAGCTACCACCGTCATCAGTACAGCTTACAGTGTAGGCCTTGAGGCCACAGCTACCACCGTCATCAGTACAGCTTACAGTGTAGGCCTTGAGGCCACAGCTACCACCGTCATCAGTACAGCTTACAGTGTAGGCCTTGAGGCCACAGCTACCACCGTCATCAGTACAGCTTACAGTGTAGGCCTTGAGGCCACCGCTACCACCGTCATCAGTACAGCTTACAGTGTAGGCCTTGAGGCCACAGCTACCACCTCATCAGTACAGCTTACAGTGTAGGCCTTGAGCCCCGCTACCACCGTCATCAGTACAGCTTACAGTGTAGGCCTTGAGGCCACAGCTACCACCGTCATCAGTACAGCTTACAGTGTAGGCCTTGAGGCCACCGCTACCACCGTCATCAGTACAGCTTTATCAGTGTTAGTGTCCTTGAGGCCACCGCTGCCACCGTCATCAGTACAGCTTACAGTGTAGGCCTTGAGGCCACAGCTACCACCTCATCAGTACAGCTTACAGTGTAGGCCTTGAGGCCACCGCTACCACCGTCATCAGTACAGCTTACAGTGTAGGCCTTGAGGCCACAGCTACCACCGTCATCAGTACAGCTTACAGTGTAGGCCTTGAGGGCTCCGCTACCACTGTCATCAGTACAGCTTACAGTGTAGGCCTTGAGGCCACCGCTGCCACCGTCATCAATACAGCTTACAGTGTAGGCCTTGAGGCCACAGCTACCACCGTCATCAATACAGCTTACAGTGCAGGCCTTGAGGCCACAGCTACCACCGTCATCAGTACAGCTTACAGTGTAGGCCTTGAGGCCACAGCTACCACCGTCATCAATACAGCTTACAGTGTAGGCCATGAGGCCACAGCTACCACCGTCATCAGTACAGCTTACAGTGTAGGCCTTGAGGCCACAGCAACCACCGTCATCAGTACAGCTTACAGTGTAGGCCTTGAGGCCACAGCTACCACCGTCATCAGTACAGCTTACAGTGTAGGCCTTGAGGGCTCCGCTACCACCGTCATCAGTACAGCTTACAGTGTAGGCCTTGAGGGCTCCGCTACCACCGTCATCAGTACAGCTTACAGTGTAGGCCTTGAGGCCACAGCTACCACCGTCATCAATACAGCTTACAGTGTAGGCCATGAGGCCACCGCTGCCACCGTCATCAGTACAGCTTACAGTGTAGGCCTTGAGGCCACCGCTACCACCGTCATCAGTACAGCTTACAGTGTAGGCCTTGAGGCCACAGCTACCACCGCCATCAGTACACACCTACCTACAGCTTACAGTGTAGGCCTTGAGAACACAGCTACCACCGCCATCAGTACACACCTACCAACAACTTACAGTGTAGGCCTTGAGGCCACCGTCATCAGTACAACTCAAACAGATAATATATTAACAAATTATGACTTGACATCGCATTACAATAAACTCAAGCACTAACTCAAAGGTAACTAGACACTTTTCATCCATCACCGTTTGTGTTCGCGTATTACGTTTTTAGCGTTTGTTCCTCGAGAAAGATGTTTCCAGCAAAACTCTGTGCCTGTTTTGTCTTGTCTAATTAAAAATCAGCGTTCTTTTGAACCGTTCGTGCGTTTTGTTCTTATTTCTGAACATTAGCTGTCAACTTTATTAAGATTTTTTTTTTTTTTTTTTTTTTAAATCAGTACTGATTTATAGATAGGACCCATAGTTTCCGTCTGCACCAAATCTTTTCATTGCAAATGGCCACAGGACTGCATCAAAGTCGACGAACAATGCAGTTCATAAAAACGGGAGACCATACATAGGTAAACATGGTGCTTAACGTCCACAGAAACCACAAGGCTTATTAGGGACGGGACACCATACATGTTCCCGACATTTTTTTTTAGTTTGTTTGTCGTCAAGAACTGCAGCAGAATATTTCAAACAAGCGCCTGTGTTTGTGCAGAATGTTGGCAGTTTTAATCACACTTTTTTCTCGGTCTGTCTCGGTGCTTGGCAGCCGGGTTCGCGGTCACGGGCCACGCTTTTCACGTGAGTCACGCATTGCACGTGCAAGTATGAGTGTGGCGAGTGTGTGTGAGTGTAAGTGAACTGTTTAAGTGAACCGAGTTCGAAGTGCAGGCGAAAACCAAAACCAACCAGAACTACCAGAACCTTGCAAACGATTCGGAGCAGTGCGGAATTTCTACGGCGACCTTGGGGGTAACTTTTAGCTGTTTTAGTGTCCGAATTATTGCTTGAAGGTTTATGAAGACCCGGTGTTGCCCATTTTTGTTGTTGATCGCATTAATTTACTCTTGTTCACTATCTTTAAGGAATTGTTTTTTTCTTTTTCTTTTCTGTCCATTTTCAGATCAGCTTTGGTTTAAGCAAAGTTTATTTACTGTCATGAAAATATGGAAAATCAAAATCATTGCATGAGCATTAAACAATCTAATCTTATTAGATTATATATATATTATATATATACTTATATATATATATATAATATATATATATATATATGTGTGTGTGTGTGTGTGTGTAGTACGTTACAAACATAATTTACTAATTATTTTGCATTTATGAACATGAAAACAACAGAAAATCAGTTGGAGAGAGAGAGAGAGAGAGAGAGAGAGAGAGAGAGAGAGAGAGAGAGAGAGAGAGAGATTTCCTTTTGTCTCCGCCGTTTGCATTGTACACAACATCGCACGAACGCACGCACACGTGTTCACGCATACACACGCACATGCACACACACGCGCACGCACGTACACCCTCCCCCCACACACACACACACACGCACACATACACACACACACACACACACACACACACACACACACACACACACACACACACACACACACACACACACACACACACACACACACACACACACACACACACACACACACACATACACACACACACACACACACATACACACACACAACCACACACACACACACACGGCATAACGTTTCGCAGTTCACGCAGGCGGGTGCAAGTAAACCTGCACATCCGACTTAACGAACCATGCACACTAAAACAAGCCACCCCCAAGTCACAGCTGTAATCACAGTCACATGAAAACTTAATTTCCTAGTATGTGCTCCGACGTATTGTAAGACCTTCACCCGTGAACTTGATCAGTTCTGTTTTGACCTTGTACTCCACAGAGCGACCGTGCTGCGACCAACAAGACAACCAGGACCTCCCCCCTCCTTCTCCTCCTCCTCCTCCTCCTCTTCCTCCTCCATTACCCACCCGTTTCTAGCAAGGCAAGCCCCGAGGAACGCCCTCCCGACCACCACCTTTCCCCTGCGTTGTCCACCCGCTTTGACCGACAGAGAGAGAGAGAGAGAGAGAGAGAGAGAGAGAGAGAGAGAGAGAGAGAGAGAGAGAAACTACCCCCAAAAAACTACCACAACAACAAAGAAAAAAAAAAAAAAAAACCACACAAAAAACCACACGCCATGGCGACCTCCAAGAAAATACAACAGCCCCCTCTCCTGCACTCTGTGCCGGCTGAGGCGCGCACGAAGGCCGACTGTGGGGAGCAGCTCCTCTCCGCCCTGCCGGCCGAGACGCGGGCCTCGGAGACCCGGTCAGCGGCCCAGGCCCGCGTGACGAAAGCGAGGGCGGCCGGGACGAAGGCCGCCGTGGCGAGTGAAACTCTCTCCGAGGCCAAGGCAGCGAAGGTGAGGGCCGCCCAGGACAAGGCCGCCCAGGAGAGGGAAGCTCAGGCCGACGCGAAGGTGTCCAAGGAGAGAGAAGCGCAGGAGAAGGCGGCCCGGGCGAGGATCGCTCAGGCGAAGGCGCATCAGGCGAGGGGAGCTCAGGATCTGGCCAAGGCGGATCAGGCGAGGGCCCCGCCGGTGAAGGCAGCCGAGACCCAGGCGGCCCAGGCGAGGGAAGCTCGAGCTCAGGTGAGGGCGGCTCAGGCGAATTAAGGCGTCCCGGGATCAGTCGGGCGAAGGCGCAGCTCGGGCGAGCGAAGCTCAGGCGAGTGAAGCTCA
>JABMCL010001673.1:25000-37500 GCA_018857735.1 Alviniconcha marisindica | reverse complement strand
CGTGAACGATTTTGAATGGCGACTGAACTATGGTTCGAATCAAATAGGAGAGCTGTTAACTGACAGGGTTAATTGTGATTCCAGGAGTGCTTTCTGTGTTTTTTAATAATATCATTCATTTGCGCCGCTTGATAATATTTGTGGTTATCCAGTATTACTGTGTTTTGTAATAATATAATCATTTGCGCCGCTTGATAATATTTGTGGTTATCCAGTATTACTGTGTTTTGTAATAATATCAGTCATTTGCGCCGTTTGGTAATATTTGTGGTTATCCAGTATTACTGTGTTTTGTAATAATATCAATCATTTGCGCCGTTTGATAATATTTGTGGTTATCCAGTATTACTGTGTTTTGTAATAATATCAATCATTTGCGCCGTTTGGTAATATTTGTGGTTATCCAGTATTACTGTGTTTTGTAATAATATCAATCATTTGCGCCGTTTGGTAATATTTGTGGTTATCCAGTATTACTGTGTTTTGTAATAATATTAATCATTTGCGCCGTTTGGTAATATTTGTGGTTGTCAAGATGAGTATTACTGTGTTTTGTAATAATATCAATTATTTGCGCCGTTTGATAATATTTGTGGTTGTCGAGTATTCCCTTGTTTTGTAATAATATCAATCATTTGCGCCGTTTGATAATATTTGTGGTTATCCAGTATTACTGTGTTTTGTAATAATATCAATCATTTGCGCCGTTTGGTAATATTTGTGGTTATCCAGTATTACTGTGTTTTGTAATAATATTAATCATTTGCGCCGTTTGGTAATATTTGTGGTTGTCCAGTGATATTACTGTGTTTTGTAATAATATCAATCATTTGCGCCGTTTGATAATATTTGTGGTTGTCCAGATGAGTATTACTGTGTTTTGTAATAATATCAATCATTTGCGCCGTTTGATAATATTTGTGGTTATCCAGTATTACTGTGTTTTGTAATAATATCAATCATTTGCGCCGTTTGGTAATATTTGTGGTTATCCAGTATTACTGTGTTTCGTAATAATATTAATCATTTGCGCCGTTTGATACTATTTGTGGTTGTCCAGATGAGTATTACTGTGTTTTGTAATAATATCAATCATTTGCGCCGTTTGATAATATTTGTGGTTGTCGAGTATTACCTTGTTTTGTAATAATATCAATCATTTGCGCCGTTTGATAATATTTGTGGTTATCCAGTATTACTGTGTTTTGTAATAATATCAATCATTTGCGCCGTTTGATAATATTTGTGGTTATCCAGTATTACTGTGTTTTGTAATAATATTAATCATTTGCGCCGTTTGATAATATTTGTGGTTGTCCAGATGTTATGATATATACTTGTTGTTAAATTCTTTTGTAATAATATCAATTATTTGCGCCGTTTGATAATATTTGTGGTTATCGCAGTATTACTGTGTTTTGTAATAATATCAATCATTTGCGCCGTTTGAACATTTGTGGTTATCCAGTATTACTGTGTTTTGTAATAATATCAATTATTTGCGCCGTTTGAGTAATATTTGTGGTTTCAGTATTATGTTTTGTAATAATATTAATCATTTGCATTGAATATATGGTTGTTAGTTATATATTACTGGTGAGTATAAATATTCAATTAATTGATTTTATATATAGTGTTCTATCTTACAGACTCACTGTCCTTTTTCATGTTATATATATAATATATACTTATATATTTATTATTATATATATATATATATATATATATATATATATATATATATATATATATAGTTATATATATATATATATATTATAATATATATATATATATATATATATATATATATATATATATATATTGTTTTTAAATATTCACCGAGGTGGTGTACTAACACCGCTGTTTGGTTGTTACATGGCTGGTGCCACGTGAAACTGCTGCCGTCTCGGCACATTGTGTACACCATACAACCATGCACCATGTCACGTCACTTCATGCAGTTAGCCTCATACGTAGGGTGCCTGCGTGTTTTAGCTGTAACCCTGCCACCTGCACTTTGGGCAGAATGACCGGGGTCTTTTACGTGCTACTGCGGTAACACTGGGGCGGTACGGATACTGAAATAAGAGTCAGCCAGACAGATAAGCTCAGAAATGAAAGTCCACCCGCCGCTCCTGTCGGGACTCGAACCCAAGATCTTTCGATCACGAGTCCGGCGCTCTAACCACTGAGCTATCCCCGCTCCCCTCGTTCAATGCTGGCCGTTAAAAAAAATAAAAATAAAAATAAAAAAAATCCTTGGGTAGCCCTGTGTGGTTGGTTGGCAGGATACTAATTAAAGTCAAATTACTCACTAGCTAACAGTCGTTTGCGTGTGTTCTTTATAGTGTTGCTTCAAACCCGTTGTTGTTGCAGTTACTCTTCGAAGATATGTGCTTGATGCTTGTGTCTGCATGTTTTGTTTTATGTCTGTGTAGGGGTTGGTTTTGTGGATTGCTTTGAGAAAGGGTTTATATTACATGAGAAGAACTTTGACGTGTGCTTTTGCTTATGACACAGTTTGATTGTTCTGAAGTGACCCTGTGCGGTTGACAGGATGCTAAAATCCGATCACTAACTAACTAACTAACTAACTAACTAACTAGGTAGCTAGCTAACGAACCAACCAACGAACCAACGAACTAACCAACGAACTAACTAACGAACTAACTAACTAACTAACTAACTAACTAACTAACTAACTAACTAACTAACTAACTAACTAACTAACTAACTAACGTTTTGACGCGCTCTTCAGATATGGAGCCGCCCGAGTTTCCACAGGGCTGTCCCAGCGACATCCGGGTCTACGCTGCTGCCTTGGGACAGGAAACGTTGGTGACGTGGACACCCCCTGACGTCACGGACAGCTCTGGTGATGACGTGCAGCTCTGGAGTGACGTGGCACCCGGCGCCTCCTTTCCACTGGGCGTCTCGCACGTGACCTACACGGCCAACGACACGGGTGGGAACGGAAACAGCTGTTCCTTTTCCGTGACGGTCACAGGTGTCGTCTTCTTCTCCTCCTCCTCCTTCTTGTTCTTCGCCTCCTCCTCCTCCTCCTCCTTCGTCTTCTTCTCCTCCTCCTCCTTCTTGTTCTTCGCCTCCTCCTCCTCTTCCTCCTCCTCCTCCTTCGTCTTCTTCTCCTCCTCCTCCTTCTTGTTCTTCGCCTCCTCCTCCTCTTCCTCCTCCTTCGTCTTCGTCTCCTCCTCCTCCTTCTTGTTCTTCGCCTCCTTCTCCTCCTCCTCCTCCTCCTTCGTCTTCTTCTCCTCCTCCTCCTACTTGTTCTTCTCCTCCTCCTCCTCTTCCTCCTCCTTCGTCTTCTTCTCCTCCTCCTCCTTCTTGTTCTTCGCCTCCTCCTCCTCTTCCTCCTCCTCCTTCTTCTTCTGCTCCTCTTCCTCTTCTTCCTCCTCCTCCTCCTCCTTCGTCTTCTTCTCCTCCTCCTCCTCCTTCTTCTCTTCCTCTTCCTCTTCTTCTTCTTCTTCACTCTGCACAGATAACCGAATGTCAGAAACGCTCTACACGAAGATTCCTTTTTCAGAGCTAACCTGCCCGAAACCCAATTTTGGCGGCTCGGCTTCCAACGACACTTCCGCCGTCTACGGCTGTCCTGACGGCTACGTTCACGGAGCCGTGTGCACGCTGACTTGCACCAGCGGGCACCGCTTGGTTGGAGAGGGCACGATTACGTGTGAACGCAGCGACCGGACCTTTCCGCCGACGATGGCATGGGGCTGGGCTGGTTCACTGGCAAACAAACCGCAATGCATCGGTCAGACTTCTCTCTCTCTCTCTGCCCCTGTCTCTCTGTCTGTCTCTCTGTCTTTCTCTCTGACTCTCTGTGTCTCTCTGTCTCTCTCTCTCTGTCTCAGCCTGATGTCTGTCTGTCTGTCTGTCTCTCTCTCTCTCTGTCTCAGTCAGTCTGTCTGTCTGTCTGTCTGTCTGTCTGTCTTTCTCTCTCTCTGTCTCTCTGTTTGTCTGCCTGCCTGCCTGCCTGCCTGCCTGCCTGTCTGTCTGTCTGTCTGTCTGTGTCTGTGTCTCTGTCTCTGTGTCTCTCCGTGTCTCTGTCTGTCTCTGTCTGTCTGTCTCTGTCTCTCTCTCTTAAACATTTCATTTTGGAATGCAGTGTGTGTGTGTGCATGCGTGCATGCGTGCGCGCGCGCGCGCGCGTGTGTGTGTGTGTTTATGGTTTGTCCATCGTATTATATAATACTATAATACTATAATGATACGATGGACAAACCATAAAATACTCCTAGATTAAACGCACAGTCACAGCCTGTTACAGTAATCGCTTCATGTTTCGTTTAAACAAGAGAGTAAAATACCGGGTCATTACATAAAGGGGAAGAGGAACAAGAACAACATCAACGAAAGAGAGAGAGAGAGAGAGAGAGAGAGAGAGAGAGAGAGAGAGAGAGAGAGAGAGAGAGAGAGAGAGAGAGAGAGAGAGAGAGAGAAGAAGTAAGTAAGTAAGTAAACATGGTGCTTAACGTCCACAGAAACCATGAGGCTTATTAGGGACGGGGAGAAGGGGGGAGGGGGGGGGGGTACGGAGATGGGGGAAGAGGGAGATTATATACCTATCGCTACGCGGCTGTCACCACCAGAATGACTTCTGCATTAAGATGGGCAGCGATGAAAGCCATTTTAATGTTTCATAATAAATTGTGAGGGACAAAGTCACAAGACAGTGTCCACAGACCGCAACTTTTGAAGAGACAGGAGAGCCGAAAGAGATTCGAGCCGAGGTCCGTCTGCTTACCAGCCTAACGCCTTACCACTAGGCCAAACCGGCTGTCGAAGAAGAAGAAGAAGAAGAAGAAGAAGAAGAAGAAAAGTGTGCTTTAAGCCCGTTCTTAATTGTTGGTTCTTAACTGGGTGAACGTTTGCTTCGCGAACCTAGTTGGGAGTATTCGTCGAACTGCGACGAAGCTATATTCGGGATCCAGAAAGCTTCGCTCAACATGTTCTGGGAATATTCGCCCTATTCGACGAACATTGCCTCTGATTGGCTGAGAGCAGAGAGCTCTCCTGTGGATGAAGAACAAATAAAATAAAATCGATGACGGTGTCGCTAGGTTCTTCACTCGCTTCGGAGGGATTTTTTTTTTTTTTTTTTTATTGACTTGTGGGAGGCGCAGCCTTGTCTCGGGGGACCCAGAATGAGATAGTAGTTAGTTGAATTACCCTGTGAGGGATGATTAAAGTATATTGACTTGACTTGACTTTAGCCTACATTTCGATCATGCTGTCTGCTGCGCGTCTGCCGCAAGTTCGGGCCGAAGCTTGTCATCTCATTACAAGCCAGTTGAGAACGAAGTAAAGTTTGTCGAACTGTCCGAACCGTGTTCGGCGAACTAAAAGTTCAGTTAAGAAACGAATCATAGTTCGTCGAACTGTCCGAAGTATGTTCGGCGAACAAACAAGCGCCCAGTTAAGAACGGGCTTAAGACGCACATCAGTCCTTACCGACCCACACCCACCTCAACCAGATTCACTCGTGAACTTACGCAGATTCCACGGTACGGGAGTACCCTACCATGAGTGCGTGGGTACCGGTATATACAAAGGGGAAGTCACTCCTAGTAAACCACACGGAAGATAGCCACACGCGTGCAGACGATTTACGACCGAATAAAAAACCCTTTCGGATTATTAACTTAAATCCGGAGGACATCTTACGCACTTGGAAGGATTACTTCTGACACGCGTCTAAGATGTAAAAACGCGACTCTAAACTAAATAAGGTAACGACAATAACAATATACTTTATTCATCCCAGCGGGAAATTAAAGCTGTCGTTCGATCGCACAACGAAGAACATATCTCAAATAAATCTAAGTCATGAAACATACGCACATGAAAACTCTTAGACATACCACTATAATAACCCATAACTGATTCGGCAAAGCTAACTAGGTCATTCGGGGCGGTATATATAATAAGTATAATAATAAGTATACAATCCATGATTCAGGATGGTGAGAGTCTGCTAGTTGGCATCCTGGGCGTCCGTGACTAACGAGCCTTCTGGTTTCCGTGGACATAAAGCTATATGAACCATGATTCGGCATTGGTCACAGCTTGTCCCTAATATGTCAACCGACGTCCGAGGACATTAAGCAACACTACCTACCTACCTAAGTATTATAAAAAAAAATTAATCTGTCTCTGTTCACGACCGGCAATGGTCTCAGCTTGTCCCTAATATGTCAGCCTTTGACATCCGAGGACATTAAGCAACACTGCCTACCTACCTAAGTATTATTAAAAAATGTTTCTCTCTCTGTTCACGACCGGCATTGGTCTCAGCTTGTCCCTAATATGTCAGCTGACATCCGAGGACAATAAGCAACACTACCTACCTACCTACCTACCTACCTACCTGCCTAAGTATTATTTAAAAAAAAATTTCTGTCTCTGTTCACGACCGGTATTGGTCTCAGCTTGTCCCTAATATGTCAGCTGACATCCGAGGACATAAGCAACACTACCTACCTATCTACCTACCTACCTACCTACCTACCTAACGCTAGTTCATTAAAAAAAATGTTTCTGTCTCTGTTCACGACCGGCATTGGTCTCAGCTTGTCCCTAATATGTCAGCTGACATCCGAGGACATAAGCAACACTACCACTACTACCTACCTACCTACCTACCTACCTAAGTATCATTAAAAAAATGTTTCTCTCTCTGTTCACGACCGGCATGGTCTCAGCTTGTCCCTAATATGTCAGCTGACTCCGAGGACAATAAGCAACACTACCTACCTATCTACCTACCTCCACCTACCTACCTGCCTAAAAAAAATGTTTCTTTCTGTTCACGACCGGCATTGGTCTCAGCTTGTCCCTAATATGTCAGCTGACATCCGAGGACAATAAGCAACACTACCTACCTACTCTACCTACCTACCTACCTACCATACCTACCTAATATCATTAAAAAAAATGTTTCTCTCTCTGTTCACGACCGGCATTGGTCTCAGCTTGTCCCTATATGTCAGCTGACATCCGAGGACAATAAGCAACACTCTTACCTACCTACCTACCTACCTACTCTACTCATTAAAAAAATGTTTCTCTCTGTTCACGACCGGCATTGGTCTCAGCTTGTCCCTAATATGTCAGCTGACATCCGAGGACAATAAGCAACACTACCTACCTATACTACCTACCTACTACCTACCACCTACCTAAGTATATTAAAAAAATGTTTCTCTCTCTGTTCACGACCGGCAATGGTCTCAGCTTGTCCCTAATATGTCAGCTGACATCCGAGGACAATAAGCAACACTACCTACCTACCTACCTACCTACCTACCTACCTACCTACCTACCTACCTACCTACCTACCTACCTACCTAAGTATCATTAAAAAAATGTTTCTGTCTCTGTTCACGACCGGCAATGGTCGTCAGCTTGTCCCTAATATGTCAGCTGACATCCGAGGACAATAAGCAACACTACCTACCTACCTACCTACCTACCTACCTACCTACCTACCTACCTACCTAAGTATCATTAAAAAAAATGTTTCTCTCTCTGTTCACGACCGGCATTGGTCTCAGCTTGTCCCTAATATGTCAGCTGACATCCGAGGACAATAAGCAACACTACCTACCTACCTACCTACCTACCTACCTACCTACCTACCTACCTACCTACCTACCTACCTAAGTATCATTAAAAAAATGTTTCTGTCTCTGTTCACGACCGGCATTGGTCTCAGCTTGTCCCTAATATGTCAGCTGACATCCGAGGACAATAAGCAACACTACCTACCTACCTACCTACCTACCTACCTACCTACCTACCTACCTACCTACCTACCTACCTACCTACCTACCTACCTACCTACCTACCTACCTAAGTATCATTAAAAAAAATGTTTCTGTCTCTGTTCACGACCGGCATTGATCTCAGCTTGTCCCTAATATGTCAGCTGACATCCGAGGACAATAAGCACACTACCTACCTACCTACCTACCTCACCTACCTACCTACATACCTACCTACCTACCTACCTAAGTATCATTAAAAAAAATTTATCTTCTCTGTTCACGACCGGCAATGGTCTCAGCTTGTCCCTAATATGTCAGCTGACATCCGAGGACAATAAGCAACACTACCTACCTACCTACCCACTCCTATACCTAAGTATATTAAAAAAATGTTTCTCTCTCTGTTCACGACCGGCATTGGTCTCAGCTTGTCCCTAATATGTCAGCTTGACATCCGAGGACAATAAGCAACACTACCTACCATCTACCTACTTCTACTACCTACCTACCTACCTACCTACCTAAGTATTATTAAAAAATGTTTCTGTCTCTGTTCACGACCGGCAATGGTCTCAGCTTGTCCCTAATATGTCAGCTGACATCCGAGGACAATAAGCAACACTACCTACCTACTACCTACCTACACTACCTACCATAAGTATCATTAAAAAAAATGTTTCTGTCTCTGTTCACGACCGGCATGGTCTCAGCTTGTCCCTAATATGTCAGCTGACATCCGAGGACAATAAGAACAACACCCACCTACCTATCTACCTACCTTACCTACCTACCTAAGTATTATTAAAAACATGTTTCTGTCTCTGTTCACGACCGGCAATGGTCTCAGCTTGTCCCTAATATGTCAGCTTTTGACATCCGAGGACATTAAGCAACACTACCTACCTACCTACCTACCTACCTACCTACCTACCTACCTACCTACCTACCTACCTACCTACCTACCTACCTACCTACCTACCTAAGTACATTAAAATATATCTGCTCTGTTCACGACCGGCAATGGTCTCAGCTTGTCCCTAATATGTCACCTGACATCCGAGGACAATAAGCAACACTACCTACCTATCCTACACCTACCTACCTACCTACATACCTACTAAGTATCATTAAAAAAAATGTTTCTCTCTGTCACGACCGGCATGGTCTCAGCTTGTCCCTAATATGTCAGCTGACATCCGAGGACAATAAGCAACACTACCTACCTACCTACCTAATACCTACCTACCTACCTACCTACCTAAGTATCATTAAAAAAAATGTTTCTGTCTCTGTTCACGACCGGCATGGTCTCAGCTTGTCCCTAATATGTCAGCTGACATCCGAGGACATAAGCAACACTACCTACCTACCACCACCTCACCTACCTACCTCTACCTACTATACCTACCTACCTACCTACCTAAGTATTATTAAAAAAATAATTCTCTCTCTGTTCACGACCGGCAATGGTCTCGCTTGTCCTAATATGTCAGCTGACATCCGAGGACAATAAGCACACACTACCTCTACCTACTACCTACCTACCTACCTACCTACCTAAGTATCATTAAAAAAAATGTTTCTTCTCTGTTCACGACCGGCATTGGTCTCAGCTTGTCCCTAATATGTCAGCTGACATCCGAGGACATAAGCAACACACCTACCTACCTACCTACCTACCTACCTACCTACCTACCTACCTAAGTATTATTAAAAAAATGTTTCTCTCTCCGTTCACGACCGGCAATGGTCTCAGCTTGTCCCTAATATGTCAGCTGACATCCGAGGACAATCAGCAACACTACCTACCTACCTACCTACCCAAGTATTTTTTTTTATAAATCTGTCTCGGTTCACGACCGCTCAGAGACCGTGTGCTCTCCGTTGGCTGCCCCGAAGAATGGCGCCATCAGCTGCCTCTTGGGCAGCCTGGGCTGGGACTGCCTCATGTCCTGTGATGCATCCTGGGACGTGCCCCAGTCGACCAATGGGCACTTCTACTGCGTCAACGCGGCCGGCAACTGGCGCCCTGCTGTTGTTCCAGACTGCATCGGTGAGTGGAGAGACACTCGTGGGTGTGGGTAGTGTTAGTGAGTAGAGACAGTTACTGGGTATCAGTGGCGGGAGCTGCCACAAGTATCATTTTTGCGGCGACAAAACTTCACCACCACCACCACCACCACCACCACCACCGCCACCACCACATAATCCTAGACAACAACCCAAACAACCAACAAAACAACTCCAAACTAAAAAAAACAAGACACAAACAAACAACACACCACCCAACACACACACAACACACACACACAACACACAACACAACCAACCACACCACAACCACACCACCACCCACACACACCACAACACACACCACACACACACACCCCCCACCACCCCACCACCCCACACAACACCACACACACAACACACACCCACACACACACACACACACACAACACACACACACAACACAACCACCACACAACACACACCCCACACCACACACACACCCACACAAAACACACACACACACACCCACCCAACACACACACACCACCCACACCCACACACCCAACACACACACCACCAACCACACACAAAACACAACACAACACACACAAACACCACACAACAAAACCACACACACAACACAACACCCCACACACACAACACCACACACACACAACACACACACACACACAAAAACACCACAAGGTGGGAGGTAGGAGAGAACAGTTACTGGGTATCATCAGGACTCACACAACACATTTTTGCGGCACACAAACTTCACCACACACCACACACACACACACACACACACCACACACCACCGCCACCGCCACCACACACCACTACAACAACACACACACAAACAACAACAACCTCCGCAACACACAACACAACCAACACACACACACACACAACCACCCACAAACAACAAAAAGACACACACACCACACACCACACACACACACACCACACACACACACACTACACACACACACACACACACACACACACACACACACACACACACACACACACACACACACACACAACAATAACAACAACAACAACAACAACAACAAAAACCATGAAACCAAACAAAACGAAAACAAACACACAAAACAAAAACAAAGACTACAACCAGCCAACCAGCCAACCAGGCAGGCAAGCAACCAAATCCCAACAACAAGCAGAAAAAACTGCCTAGTTAATTCTGAATGCGCATAAAGAACGGCAAGTTAAGGCACCATTTCTAAAAAGCCTTTTTAGTTTTAGTTTATGGAATCAACACACAAGGGAGCTAATTAGCGCTCGAAATACGTCACACAAGGACAACAACAAAGACCTGAGTCGCCTACGGTAACTCTCACCTGGCATGCGTGTAAATGCAAGGTACAGAAACTCCACCAGAGGTACATCCTCAGTTTTAGTTTTAGTTTATGGACTTTATCATTTATAATTAACCCCTTCACTGCCATAATGTTACTTGAAAACCGACCGATAAAAATGCAAAATTTGAAACCCTTAAGCCTTTTTTTTCGTTTTCGCACTGGCATCTGAAAGGATTTCCACCAAAACGAAGGCAGATGTGTTACAGGACCGGAAAATGTACTGTTTGCAGGCGCGTCCGTGCATCTTTCGGCCCGGAAATTGTGCATGCTCTGGCAGTGAAGGGGTTAAACGTAAGGTAACGAGAGAGTGGGATCTGAGCAGCTCATCAACTGATCATCACGTGCTTATTGGCCCGCAGTCAGACGCCTGCCGGGAACTAGCAGAACGAACGATGCTCAGTTCTACATGACGTCAAGCTGTGACGTGTCTGTGGACGAACTGCGTCACGCGTTCATCACCCGCATCAGCAACTCCGTCTTCAAGGACGCGTGTGTCGGGGTGCCGTCCTGTGTCGCCGACAACGTAGAGGTATCATCAGGAATGGGAGATCTATTGGGCGGTTCAGACGGGGTTGTTAACTCCATTGACTTTTGCCAGGCGTCGCTTAAGTCCCTTGGCCGCTTTTCCTTCCGGTGCGTACTTTCTTCACAATGGAAGGCGGTGAGAGTGAATTTGCGAATTTTACACTGCCAACTTTAAAGGCATTTTTGGGAGGCAATAAGCAATAACCTGTTGCTCGTGCTATAGGATGCCACGAAACGCATTTTCTTTCCACGAACTCGCGATCTTCTGGTCAGCCAAAAAACGATGCAAAGACACTTTTTTCCCCCACCCTCCACTCCCCTTTCTCCGGTAGTTTTTGCAACTGCAACAGTGGTGCCATTTGTACTGCTTCGCAATTCTAGGTTCAAATTCCATTGTTATACACTGCGTGAAGCAACGCCTACTCAGAAATCGGACCGGAAATGACGCTGCGACCTCTCGCGACTTCTTGCGCGAAAGATTACAAAGGGCATTCACTCGTGCAAACCAGCTTCACTGAACCGCCCAATACAACGCGTGTTGGCTTCACTGCGCGCGCACACTGCTGTTTGGTGTGCTGTGTGTGTGTGTGTGTGTGTGTGTGTGTGTGTGTGTGTGTGTGTGTGTGTGTGTGTGTGTGTGTGTGTGTGTGTGTGTGTGTGTGCGTATGGTTGTGTGGTGTGTGTGTGTGTGTGTGTGTGTGTGTGTGTGTGTGTGTGTGTGTGTGTGTGTGTGTGTGTGTGTGTGTGCGCGCGCGCGCGCGCGCGCGCATGTGCTTGCGTGTGTGTG